>JASAMZ010004912.1:0-31185 GCA_030248115.1 Linhomoeus sp. GSCO2_2 | reverse complement strand
ACAGTGGCAGAAGTACAGTACCTACTTGTCTTTCTTTCAGACCCGACAGTGGAAGACCCCGAGGAGCGTGTGTCGCAGCTGCAGGGCAGACTGGTCCAGGTCAAGGAGAAGTACCAGGAGATGAGGGCCGACCTACTATCGTTGGAACGCCGGTGGAAGCGCACGCTCGAGAAAAGAAGTTAGTCGGATTCTGCTTTGAATGTCACTCCAACTGGTCAACTCATATTCACTGATGGTTGCAGAGAAGCGCGAGGAGGCAGAGGCAAAGGAGCAAGAGTTCATCCAGAGCATGGTCTCCTCAGCCGCTCAAAGCACTGCGACCCCATCTGAAGAACCATAAGGGACTGTCGTCAGCAATTGCAATGGTCGACTCCTTCTGACTGTCTTGCTCGCTAATGCGATTGATGAATCATTGTTCTAAGCTGCGGCGTCCTATTGGCAGGCAGCCTGTACGCATCAACTTTATTGCAACCTTGAAACGTTTCTGTTGCTGCAAGTAGAAAACGAACAAACGAACAGTTACCGTAACTAGAAGAGGACATGCCCGGGTGTGTGTGTATGTGTATGTAGTCCTAGCGAGCAAAGTTTTGGCTGTTCTTGGCTGGAGGTTTTGATTCAAACAGCATTCACTAGCTAGAGTTTTAGAGAAGCAATCGATAGTGGCAATGTTGCTCTGATGCCCAAGACCCAGTCTGTTGATTGTTCATGTGTGCCAATTATGTTCACCATTATGTTCGTTTGGATCACACAACTTCTGAGAACGCACATTGAATAGGTAGATTAAGTGTGAGTCTGAAAAATCTTTGGTAGTAAAATACGTGTCATGGCATTGTGCTTGATTGTAAGGCAGAGGCTTCGTAACGTTACATCAGTCTTTCTGCCTACATGGACAGAATACATTTGCCAGTAGGATATTAATTCTTCACTTCACTGATATCACCATCGCACGACCTGAACGCGAGCGAAGTTGTTTCTGCCTTAGTTCTACCGACACAACAACATGAAGTTGAGCGCATTCGTTACAATTTGGATGAGTGCTGCACTTTTGATGGTCGATCTCCACGCCAAGGACATTCGAGAACAAAGCGGACAAATAGCGCCACAGTCGCAGGAAAGTGGTGATGGGGCAGGAGGGAACTCGGAACGACAGCAAGAGAGCGGCGGGAAGAAGGGGCGAAAACCACCGTCGCCGCCTCCTCCTTCAACGACCACGACGGTGCCGCCCCCACCTCTGATTCCTCCCTTCAGAGAGTAAGCAAGATGTCTGTGCTTGCTATGGCACATACTAGTGCGACATTGGAAATGCAGGAGTTGCAAAGTCTATTACTGACTGGTGATTGATGTTCCAGATGTACAGGGTGTCCCACGGTGGGTGTACCAACTTTGATCGGCTGTAATGCGTCACTGCGTTGACCAATTTTGCTGAAATTTCGCTTATACGTGCTAGCAAGTGTAACTTAGACACACGCAAAATTTCAACATCCTACACCAATTATTGCGGGAATACTGCCCCAAAATGCAAAAATGGTCCACGGTGCTGGCCCTCGTGGAGGAGGCTCTGCAGCAGCTGGAGCAGCTGGTCGTGTCTGATTATGGGTCTGCAGACTAACTTTGATTTGATTGTTCAAAAACGTGTTACAAGCTACGATGTTCGTTCCAAGACCGTTCAAAAGCTCAATTTGTCCTCGTTGTGATGGTGCAGGTGGGACCGAAATAGCTGCAAGTAAGCCAACTTTGTAGCTGCCGCAAGCCGAGGAGTCATAAGAAAATGACAATTTTGCATTTTGGGGCCACATTCCCGCAAGAATTGGTGTAGGACGCTGAAATTTGGCAAATGTCTAAGTTGCTAGTACATACTTACAAAATTTCAGCAAAATCGTTCAACGCAGTGACGCATTACAGCCGACCAAAGTTGGTACACCCACCATGGGACACCCTGTATGTATCAAGCAGTCTATATAACAGGCGCTTATGGTATGTTGAAATGTTAGGCCGTGTCCGTGTTGTCTGCTACTTTCGAAACAGGTCGGTTTGGCATCGAAATGGGTCATTCAGCGCCACTTCTGACTGCGAGTCGGCCCTGTCCACTCCACTGTCGAAGAACCAGCGCAAGAACCCTCGCCATCAGCGCCTCTGCTACGACGGCCTGCACGTCTACATGCCTCTGAAGGTGCGCCTCAACAATGGCACAGAGGGCGGCGACCTCTTCTTCCGGGAGCTGGCCGTCCTCGACCTCTCCACCTCCAACAGTTACCTGGCCGCCAGACCCCCTCCAGAGGTGGCCGACTCCTGCTGCGCCTGCGAGGTGAGTGGCGAATGATTATTTAGCTTGACCAATGGAGAAGTTTTGTGATTGTGGCATATTCAGGTCGATCTGGAGAGACACGCTGAGCGCCTGCCGCCAATCCAGGGCGTGACCCCGCTCTGTGCCACCCGCGGCTGCCCTCATATCTTGGCCAAGTCCGAAACCACTTCCGCCAACAAGAAGAAGTCGGTTTGACTCGACCCCGTCTGGCTGGAGGGATGGCAGCCCGTATAGGTACATAGTAGAACATGCGTGTTGCATCATTCAGAGGCGTCAGACGAAAGCGCGCAGAAAAGAAGAAGAAGAAGAAGAAGCAGAAGAAGAAGGAGGGCGAGAAGGCGACGACGGAGTCAGTGTTCAATGGGACGGAGTCCACGACCAGCACGACGACGACGACGCCGGCGCCCATCATCGAGGAGACGACCTTCCCTCGCCGTATGAAGGTCTACGGGGCCAACTGCGAGGCCTCCTTCTACTGGGCCCCACGCATCAACCTTACGCTACAGAACATCTTTGAGATGCCGACTCCAGACTCTGAGCTGGAGGAGAATGAGCAAGCGGAGATGGAGAACAGGCAAAACTTGATGAAGTATCATCAAAGCCAGCTACGTAGACGTAGAGACCCTCTTGTAAACTTCGTACAATCCTTTCTGAGTCTATGTGTATATTGCAGCCTTCAGCTTTAGTCGTGCCGCATCGTTCTTCAAGCGTTTCAACAGCTACCAAAATTTGTTCAGAGAAATAATGTAGGTGGTTGAAGGCAGAAAATATTGTGTCGGCTGCCAAAACGTTCGTTAAAATTGCTAAGCCGCCGTTTTACAAATTTTGCTACTGTGGCCTGACAGACTACCTATGTCCTTATGTGCACCAATGTACGTACCTAATGTAAGTATACGCCGAACAACACAATTCACGCAAGGTATGTGTGTACCTACAAATATGTAGGACAAGCAATTAAGGTACCTAGCTGCTTACTGTAGTACATTCCCTTTCCTAAACCCCGCATTTAGCAAGGAGGGCGGAGAAACGGAAGAGGAAGAAGAAGGGGCGACTTCCGAGTCCACTCTGACCCCGGAGATGCAGGCGTCCATGTGGGTGCTGCGCGGGGTCTACGACCAGGCGTCCTGTCGACCGCTGCCCAAGATGGTCCTTGGACTGGTGCCCAAACTCAACGACACCAAGGGCAAGGTCAGGCGAAGGCGCCAAGACGATAGCGGAATACCCGTGGTCGTCGAGGAAGTGAAGGCGCCGATCTCGGCCGAACAAATGGAGGCGACGGCACGGTCGATGAGCTTCCACATCGACAAAGCCTTGAAGGACCGTGAGTTGAATAACCAACACTCGCTTCCTCACAACCGAAACGCGATCATATGATTCAAGGAAAGCGTCACAACCATGCGCCATTTTGTTATGTAAGCGCCATGAAACCTCTTCAGACGCGCCACCGCCGCAAGAGCGAAGCGCTCTGTCAATTTGGCTGCACAACGGGACGAATGGCAATACTGGATGGCTGGTCTTCGGCCGCTCCATTATGGGAACGGATGGCCACTGCACCGTCCCCAAAAGCGGCGTCACAGTCGAGTTGGTCGTCAACGAGCGCGCTCTGCAGACGGCCGACAAGTGGCGACTGCCCGACGTCGAGTTTGAGGTACAATGTCGGCGCTCCTACGCCTTTGGGAAGAGACTTGCAGTGCTGCAAGCGTAGTACTCGTTTGAAGATGATTCCCGTTCCGACGGTGCCACCGCCTACTACTCAGCAAGTCGTGGAGGTCGAAAAGCCGAATGCCGAGTCGAACGAGAAGGACGACAAGGAGAAGTCTCAAAGTGACGAACAACAACAACAACAGCAAGATCAGAGGGTCAAGCGAACCCTCAAAGGCCGTCGAAGAAACCGACGGAGCGAGAAGGAAGAGAAGGAGCCTCTCTCCACGGACGACGACGAAGACCAGAAGAAGGGCACGTTCAACGTGGTGTTCGACCTGGCCTCGCCCTTCATTCACCTCGATAAGAATTCAGTCCTCAGTCAGGAGTTCCAGCAGGTTCTTAAGGCGATCAAGGCGCCTGAAGGCAACAGCAGCTCTGAAAACGCCGGGAAGGGCAAAGGTGAAGACGACGACGGGAAAAGCGTAGAGAAAGGGGCCGAAAAAGCGGGTGGAGGCGAAGACAGCGATGCCAAAGATACAGACAACAACAACGACAAAGGCGAGAACAAGAGACAAACGGAGGGCCCAGACGACGACGACGAGGAGGAAGACGAGAGCGACTTCGAAGAGGAAAACCTCGATCTCGATACCGAGATCCCTTGCGAGAAGGCGTCTCTGCTGCCCTCCATCCAGCTGCGAGTGGGCGCCAAGCCCTTCCTCCTGCAGCCGGCCAACTTCGTGGTGCGCAGCGACGAAGGCCGCTGTCGCGTCATGGTGCGTCACGACGAGCCCAGCGACCAGGCGCGTCTGGGCCTGCCCTTCTTCCTGGCCGCCTACGTGGAGTTCCGCTTCGAATTGGGCGACAGCGTGGAACGTCGACAGGCGATTCTGGCGCTCAAGACGCCACAATGCATGGACATGCCCGTCGAGCAACCGAAGAAGTCACATTTCTCCACCACCACGACCACCGTCAACCCGCCAGAGGAAGGCGAAGATACCGAAACCGAATGAAAATGGTGGCGGCTGTGTCTGTTGCTTCCGCGAAAAATCGTCGCTGACGGCCGCACTGTGAGTAGGTAAGTAAACGTGAGATTCTTAGAGAGTTGGGATCACTCTTGTCTGCCTGGTCCGCTTATTTCTTTGGCAAAAGAAACATTTCGTCCGTTAGTTTAACATCCACTCTACGTTTCGCCGAGTCCGTCTAATTATTACATATATGACGATCAAAAAGCTCCCCAGTAACAGTAACCACTAAGCGATACGGCTTACTGCCGTGGGTACCGTAGTCGACAATGCAAGTGGGCGCACTCTTTCTTAGCACCAACAGGTAGCAAGCGATTATTGCTCTGGACCTATCAATCAACTGAACCAGTAGTTCTATACAACGAGGGATTGAGAACGGCGCCAAGACTAGAGATCCACAGTACGAGTCCTAAAACAAAGCAGGCGACGACGCAGCACCGTTTCCAGCGAGATCTCTCCTCGACGACGTCTTCGAAGCGCGGAAATCCCATGAAGTTGCAGAACTGATGACAGAGGATGGGCGCCAACAGGTGCTCTGAAGAAGGAAGGCCGCGATTCTATGACTCCAGCTTCCATAGGGGTGTGTCACAGAAAGTTATTGCACAGCTGAAACGCTTGTAGGCACTTACTTGTTCTCAGGAACACCAGGGTGGCGTAGGCGCCGAATAGATACGTGTAGACCGCTTGGAAGGCTGCAACGAACAGCTATGAGCAATCTACCAAACCCCAAACCAGTGAACAGCTGCGTCATCCCTCGAACTCACTGGAAACAAGCAGGGCCTTCAGCAGTGTCTGTCCCCGCCGTCTCATGTCCACGATGTGGTGGTAGTGGGAGAGGGAGAAGGAGAGAGGCGCCACTGCCACCACTGCAGACTCTGAGGAGAAGCAGAGCGCTAGGATTGGCGCAGTGCAAGCGCGGAAGGCCACTTCCTCTGTGACAGGGGCCTGCAACACTGAAGGAATGGTTGTGACATCAAGTGACAATGCCAAGGCGGACCTTACGATCAGGAGGTTGCGAATGAGGCGCCAGTCGGAGCACATCAACTTCCAAGTGCGCCAGTCTGCAAGAGAATATGCACAGTTTGAGTATCAAAAACACATTGACAATGCTTTGACCAAGGATGCACTTAAGGCACACAGAAACGCTTACGTACGTAGATAGGAGCGCAGAGAGCCGTCGTTGAGCATCATGACCAGAGGGCCCAGGAATAAGATCTGAAGAGGAAAAACAGTTTCGAGAGACGCCCAAATACAGACAGCGGACGTTAGGCTGCAATAGGACGGATCATTGATTGAACAGCGCTCTCTTACCATGGTGCTCAGCAGTGGAAGCGACAGCGCCAGCCACAGATTGTCCACGCGCAGGCCCATGGCGTCAGAAATGTTGACCTGAAGTTGGACGAGTGGAATCGCAGCCACCAACTACAAAAGTGCCGGAGGCTCATAGACGCACTTCTTCCTTCCAGAGCAGGGCGCCTGTCGCCGACGACGTCAGGGCGCAGGCGCACAGTACCCCCAGCGCCCGTCTCTTGATGCTGCGCTCGTCGTCCCTGCAACGCGACGCAAGTTCACACAGGCACATGCAATACCAAGTGAATTCCCTGCAACTTTTCTCAATGATCCTCACACAAAACTTTATCTGACCTGTTGGTGCCATGACGGTCGAAAAGGTAGATGGCGCCCAGATAGGCCACTGGAACCAAAGAAGTGTAGGCCACTGCAAGACTGCAGTTCATTCTCCCAAACGGCAGTTCAGATCCCAGGTCTCTTCATGCGACTTCGGATCCTACTTCTCATACAAATTGAACTGAACCAAACCAGAGTGTGGCCTCCAGATCGCAATGTAAGATATTCGGAAGGCTTTCGTTCTCCCGCTGTTGGTCGATGCATGACGAGACAAACTTCGGAGTTGTACTCATGATGCAACGAAACGAATCGCACTACTGCAGTGTGCAACAACGCGCAAGCCCTGCCATCTGGCGCCTACAACCCGCGATCACGCCTACAGATCGACCAGGCGCACTCTGTATCCAGCCGCTTCCACCAGGCGGCACTTGAAGAGGAAGCCGACCTTCCACTTGTTGCGAGCGACGTCCATCGTCTCCAGTGACTTTGCCATCTGGCGCTGACTCCTGGCAAGAACAACCTCCTTGACTTGTCCGCTTTCGTCGGCGACAGTGAAGGTCTGTGCGAGCAGGGCTTTGGGCAGAACTGCGCAGGGTCGCACCGAAGCGCCCAGTCTGGCGCGTAGACGCCCCTCCATGGCCATGTCTCGCCCCCTGAGCCTTCGATCAGGTCTGGAGCTGGACGCTTCCGCTTCGACCTTTCGCTCCCAGTCTCTGGAGAAGCAGAGCCCTTTCAGCTTCGGTGGAAAGCCCTCGGGACCAAGACACAAGGCGGCCCATTGAAGCTCCGTGATGACACTGTCGTGGTCTTGGATCTGCTCCAGTAGCTTCCGAAAGAGCTCCAGTGGCAGACTCTGGTCCAACACGACTTTATTCTTCAGAAGGTTGACCAGCAGGTGGGACAGTCCTCTGAAGCCATGCAGTGGGCGCCTGGTGGTCTCCAAGTCGATCTGCAACTGTCTCAGAAGCACCTCCGGCAGGCGCTGGCCAAGTTTCGTGATGATGCTGAATGAAATAAGGAGGCAACGTAACGACGACAGCACAAGAATTTCCAAAGTGAGCAGTTCGTTTCTCTCACAAGACAAGGGGAGGCACAAAGGCCGTCCACTGGTTTCTGGGTGACGACTTCTCCAGGCGGGCCAGCACCTCCAACACAGGATGGAATTGCCGATTGGTCAGACAGACTTCAGCCGGCCCCAACAACTTCAGCACCTGCCGCAACTCTCCCAACTCTTGGACTTCGTTCACAATTCGCTGCGGATTCGTCTGGAAATGGGACGATAAAAAGTGGGTGGCGCACATGCTGATGAAGCTGACGCCAGCCAACGAACCAGTAGACTCAAGCGCACGTGGTGAAGGAACTCATCCCTGTTGTTTTGCAGACTCATCAGCGGCGGCGGCTGACTCTGAAATCGGAAAATCAAGCAGTGCGCCAACCCAAGTTGTCCACCACGATTTGCACACTCACAGGGAACTGATGGCCAACTGCCAGTTGCTGCCCATAGTACGACGGTGGCGTTTGCGACGCACCCACATAGTGCCCACCGGGAGGCACGAATTGAACTTTGCGTGGTGGTTCGTAGACGGTTCTTCTTGTGTCTGCACGAGGAGGTGGCGGCATGGACGGCATCTGCGGTTGTTTCGCCGGTAGTGGATACTGAGGCTGCCGATGGGGAACGCGATGTTGGAGCGGCAGCGGCTCAAAATCAATGCCTCCGCCGCTCTGAGCGCTCTCCTCCACCAGGGGTATCGAGGAGGGGAGCTTCTGTCGCTCGATGAAGGAGGACAAGGCTCGGCCAAAGGAGCCATTCGCCAACACGGACGAAGAGAAGTATCGCATGTTCTCGCAGTGAATGTGCCGTTGGAGAATGAGAGATGCACCACGGAGACCAAAACCCATCTTCGACGGTCGCACGAGACAAACAAGTGTAAACGAGCGGTAATTCGTCAATCGGAACCTCGTTGTCGCTGGATATCGAGGAGACGGTTGGACGCGAGCGCACCGTCGCGGATTGAGCTTTCGAGGCTCCAGGGTTCAATATGCAAATCCACGCTGGCACCGTAGCCAACATGCGCTTCCGTACTGTCCAAGACAAGCCGGAGTCAAATTATGTATGGAGGCAGCGCTTCTATGCGTCCGCGTTCCTAAACAGCTAAACATGTTTCACCGAACGATTTAAAAGGGACTGTATAAGCCAACTGGTAGTTGATGGTTGTGTTCTGTTTTGCTTACGTATAACGACCACACCGGGCGAAGTGAGTGTGCCGACGTCTCTGAAACGGACAGTCTCTGAGTCTCTGACTGTTGGCATTTGGCACTACTCGACAACTGTAGAGTTTGCTGAGTTATCGCCGCCGAGTCTAGGTCAATGGAGCAGTTTGATAGGCGAAATGCATGCAAGCATTGGCGTCACTGCTGGCGAAAGACAAAGGAACAAGTCCATCGTTGTACCCATCTGGCTGTGGTACTAACAGCACCATCTCAGACTGATGACAATCACTTGAGCACGTCGACGCTGCAAGCCAAGCTGCTTGTTTCTGTATCCATCATACACCTTCGGCTTGTGAGACGATATGTGACAGCGGCGTATCAGAAACATATCAGAAAGTCGCAGGTCGCATAAAATGTTTCACGCTTCACTGAAGAGTTGAGAAGAACTAGTGAAACAGAAGTGCAACTTGACGACTCACCGTCACGCCTCAATCAGCATGGTAAATCGGCTTCTCTCTTCTGTAACTTGATTCAGTGATCAACCATCAGTTTCAGTTCTTCCAACCGCCGCCCTTCTGGGGAGGTGGGTTGCTGCCCTTTGTGACTGGCGGTGTTGAGCAGCCGTGTCCTCCCCCACCTCCATACTTCTCTCCATTCCCTGCCTATTGGCCGGTCGTCAGGCATCCTCCACCCACTGGAGGATGGTGGCCTTTCTTGCCCAGCTCTGTCAGGCACGCTGACGCCGCGCCACCACACAAGCTTCATGGTGAAGGAAGGACTTCTGTCGGTGACAGTTGCACTTGCGAACACGGTTCAACAATCTCTAATGTAGTGCCGAAGGAAGAGCCCGTGGAAGAGTGAGTTTGGTCTCAAGAAGGCGTTTCGTCTTAACTACATATTGGCCGCTTGCGCTTGTCATGTGGTTGCTATTCCCCACAGGAAAAAATCGCAACACAAACACTACCAGGGATTAAGCGTGTGGAGCGCGTCATTCTTGTCGAAACGGTTCAGGTGCTCCAGCGACAGGGATAGGCATGGCGAAACGTCGGTATCACCCGTCGAAATTCACCAGAGCTCTAGCAGTGGGTCATCTATCCTGCAAGCGAGTTCAGTGGTCGACCAGAGTCGCTCAGCTGTGGTCGCTGAAAGCGAAGGTACATTGCACTCTGGCAACCCACATTTGTGTAGAGCAATGTAGAAATGGGGCGCGCTACTCCACAACCCGTGCACGCTTTGCAGAGGCGAAGACGACGACAGAGCCCCCTGCCAAGCAGTGCAAGCTGTGCCTCGCCGCAGGGAAAGCTTGCGCAGTTGAATTGGACAAACTGGAGGAGCACGTCTTCAGGCGTCATCTGAGGAAGAAGGCGGTGCGATGCCCGCTCTGCAACTTCTACGACACTTTCAGTCGGGAGGCTGTCGAAAGCCACCTCCGGAAGAAGCACAGGGTTGAGAACGGGTTTGCCGCACCCCTTGACCTTCGGGAGAAGTACGCGTCCAAGGCGGCCGAGCTCACAGAGCAGTGCTTTGGAGAATCGACAGCATCTCCACGACAGCAGAGCACAATCAAAACTGAAAAGAGAATTATCACACTTTCGGCCGCTTTGTCTGAGAGGAGGTCGCCTGTTGTTGGAGTACCTGAGCAGAGTAACTGGAACAGTCGGCCATGCGCAGTGAAGTCGGAGCCGACTGTGGAACCGGTCACTTCGTCTCCCCCGACCCACTGCAATAGCGATGAAGCCCCGTCGGCGTCAGATAAGGCGGTCCACGACCTTTCGTGTTGTCGTCTTTGCGAGACGACCGTCTTTCCAACTGTCACGAAGTTCGCCGAACACGCGTGGCGCTGTCATCTGAAGGAGCCCACATTGGCATGTCGCCTGTGCGACTTCACAGCCGACATCACTGAGACGGTCGTCGTCAAGCACGCTCGCGAGGATCATGGCTTGCGGGGCAGAGCGGTGAAGAAAGCTGTCAAAGAGCTGCCGATTTCGAAGCCTTTGCTGGAGATGGCGAAAGAACTGACCGAGCGCTGCTTTCCCAACTGGAACCACACTGGAAAGCAGACCTTCAACTGGCCTCTTCGGAAGGATCGCGTCGAGAAGGCGCTTAGATCAGCCAGTGACAAAATCGAGGTTGTTGTGCTGTCTTCGGGTGGATAACCTTTGCATAGATGGTATTTGATATCGCAATCGTTAATGCCAATTCAGGATTCAAAAGTCGGCATTATTCCCGTTGTGGACAATGGCATTACTAGTAGCTCCAGAGCTGCCGTGGGGAAGACGCTGTCGTTAATCTCTCAGCCCGTCAGCGGGAAGTGTTTGGAGGTTGAAGTTCAGCTTCAAGGAGTTGGCGATGCGCGTGTAGACGAGGTGGCTTGTTTGCAATGCAAATCCGCATTCTGCTACACATCCTTTAAACGATTTCAGACTGCTCCGAGTGAGACTATCAAGCGGAAGAGAGGCATTATGGGCATGGCGGCCGATAGCAAGATTCTGAAAAGGGGTTATTCGATCCATACGCCTTTGAAGGTTGTCAAGCAGGTACCCCAAGTTGCTCGACGCGTCTACCCCTACCTACAATACAAATATGTACCTACCGTAAATACTCTAATAAGCCCTCCCCCTCGAACAAGCCCCCACCCTCCAATAGTACCCCCTCCAAGAGGGAGGTTGAAATAATAAGCCCCCCGCCTCCAATAGTACCCCCTCCCCCATGTATTTTACTACCTGTATGTGTACTATAGGGTACACTGTGGGGATGTATACTGTACTATAGTACTACTGCCCCCCGGGGGCTTATTAGAGTATTTACGGTACGTGGGCATTGTGTACAGATGTATAGCGACTGTGTACCTACCGTATTGCAGCTGAAGCGGGGTCACAGCCTGCCGACGCCCACTCCAAGGGCGAGACAGCTCCACTGTCAGCTGTGCAGGAGGAGGGTGGCCGTCGTCACAACCAGCGAGAAGGTCGGCGAGCGGGCGGCCCTCCGCCACCTGTGGATCTTCCACCTGACCTTCGCCCGCATGAACTGCAACCTGTGCGGCCAGCAGCTCGCCTTCTCCTGGACGGCGCTGCTGGCCCACCTCGTCTCCGTCCACGGGACGAGCTCTGTGACAGTGGAGAGGTCCGAGGTGGAGATGTTCCTCTCGGAGCAGGAGCGCCGACTGGCGAATGAGACCCTGAAGAAGTGCTTCCCGGGTTGGGACTTCAGCGAAGTCCAGTTGTCTCCCAGAGACGCTTTGATGGCCACTGCGGAGGCTGAAGTGGGCGCCAGCGGAATTGACTGAAACTGGGAACTCGGTGACGACACTCGTCTGTTTCAGTTGGATCCACGGGCTGACCCTGAGATGACGGCCACGGCAGCGGCACGACGAAAGCGTCCATCAAACGATAACCACTCCGAGATGGTACCCTGAACGTTCACTCGCAAATAGCCATTTCGATTTCACGTTTATGCAAGTTTTCATTCTCTGCTTGTTTCAGGGATCGTATTCTTCTCCGCGAGGAGTAACGGGAAGCCCGTTGCAAAAGGCCGAGAAAGCCGTTTCGATTCATGGATCTCTACCTCATACGATTGACAGTCTGCACGTTGCATCCGTGGTGGGTCTACTGTATCTTTGCCAGCTGTTGAGCTGCACTGGTGTACTAGCTAGCATTGCGCATAACAGGTCAACAAAGACTCGACGCAGGCGCTGAGCATTCCCCAAGGGCTGCTCCACCACTGCCAGCTGTGTCCCGGAGTGGTGCTGATTCCAGAGGACGCGCCCAACAACTGTCTCAACCTGACGTCGCACGCCTGCACGGCCCACATGAAGGAGCGACTCTTCCGCTGCTACTACTGCCCCTACGAAGCCGTCTCTGCGACGGAAGTCGTAGTGCACAACTCGCAGGAGCACAAGGATCGGTCGACCGTTCTGGCTTCCTCGTCGAAGTCGACCGAGCAGATCATCACGGCAGACTACTTGAGGTCGGTGGCGACGACCGTGGAGCGCTGTTTTCCCGGCTTGGGACGTCGCAGGCTGGCGTCCATCGCCTACCCGTGGTCCAACATCGACGGACTGCGTGACACTGCCAAAGTATACAGCTTTAGCAGTTGTGCGGCATGCCAGATACTTGCTTTGAACGAGAAGGACGACTGCAGATGCACATAATATGCACGATTGCAGAGACAACTGGAGGCCATGCCGCTGCGGAGTAGTCTTCTGAGAGAAGCGGGCTTGCCGCTCCGCTTGATGATCATTGTAAGCGGCGAAGACGGATACCTACATGTGTTCGATACTTCTGTACGTATGTAGCATTAGTAAATGCAACAGCTTCCAAATATTTGCAGATGTCGTCATTGACTCACCGTTAACGACCTCAAGGTATCAGTGTGCCTATGCGTTCGAATGTGTTTGTGAATACAAAGTACAAAGCGCTTCATTTTCACGCCAGAAAACCTAATTTGTCCAACAACCGCCCCATCCAGTATCCACCCATGCCGCCATTGGTGGAGGGGGGTGGGGGATGCTTGCAGTGGACTTGCTTTTCGGAACGTTCAACGCACAGGGCGGTCTCTTAGATAGAATCACTCCTCCAGAACTGGTCGTGATCTCATGGGATTCAATTCTTCCTTGCATCGCTGCCAGTCGGAACCAGGGGTGACCATAGAAACTGATTTAGTTTCAGTTTCAGTTTCAGTACCAGTTTTCATTTTAGTTTCAGTTTCAGTTTCAGTTTCAGTAAAGAAATTTCTTGAGTTTCAGTTTCAGTTACTGAAACTGAGTTTTAGTATTAAGTACGCTGCTCGCAGCTCTAAAGCGTACGTGCAATCTTGCATGGGTGCGTTGCTGCATTGCTGATTACCATAAATAAGGTGCATTCCAAGTTACTTCGTCATTGTCAATCAAACAAAGCGCCAAATCAACCTAAGATGAGCCAAACATACACCTCAAACACTGAAACTGAAACTGAAACTAGTTTCAGTAGTGAGTACTGAAACTAGTTTCAGTATTACACTAATACTGATTCCTTTTGTGGAGTTTCAGTTTCAGTTTCAGTTTAAATATGGCTGATCATTTTAGTTTCAGTTTCAGTTTCAGTTTCAGTATATTTATAGAAACTGAAACTGAAACTGAAACTAGTTTCAGTTTCTATGGTCACCCCTGGTCGGAACGCAAACGTGTCCGCACCCATTGCTGCAGCACTCAGCGCCCTCTTGGCAGTCGGCATCTTCGCTGCACTGCTCCCAGCAGACTCCAACGGTGTCCTTGGTAATCGGCGGGCAGCTCGATGGGACACACCTGAAGCTCCCAATGACGCTTTCTCATGCTTCTCCATCGAGGAGATGATCTACATATGTATGTAGCAGCGGTAATGCGTAAGTATCGACCAACTTGGCCTTGCTGGCGTCCCGGTCATCTGGGATGCATTTCTTCCCAGGTGCGCAGTCCATGGAGTCACAGGGATTGCTCGGAGGTGGCGGCGTATCGACACATCGGCCAGTCGCGCACTCCTTGCCCTCGGGGCAATCTTTGTCTGTCTCGCATCTAGCTAAAACCGAACGGTTCGTTGCTTGCCGAACTGCCGAATTGAGACTCTCAAAGTGACATTGTACCCACTCGGAGCGCAGTGACGCAGGCACTCTTCCTTGGAAAGGAAGTTGTTGTCGTTGCCACCGCAGCCGCTGTACCGAAAGCGAAAGCAGCGCTCCTTTCTGGGCGCATAGTAGAAACGGTCGCTGCTGGGCTGATCGCAGTCCTTGCAACCGCCCCTCTCCCGACGACTGATGCACGCTCGGTCCGCTTCTGAGGATTGCAAGTGGTTGGGTGAACCACTGAGAAGCTAGTAAAGCACTACAGTACGCTGGCTCGCCCACCTTCACTGCAGACCAGTCGGTATTTCCGACATCCGTCTCGCACTCGTTCTTCCCACTCGCAACCGTCAGGAGGCAAGGCAGATGGCTCGCGCTGACTTCGACACGGCCGCCGACTTTTGCAAGTTGCCAGCGGCCCAAAGGCGGCTACCTGTAGGTACATACACAACAAGCTTTGTCTAAAAACTGTGGCACCACGTTGGCATCAGTGTAAACTTGAGAGCGTGTGCGCGATAATGTGCACTGGATAGTGAAGTGTCGCTAGACATTTAGTCGACAATCTGGTGGGGTATCGCCGCAATTGGTCTTGAATTTGTTCGTGGTACCTGATCCACATGTGGATCAGAAGATTCGCCGCAGGCACACTTTGCGCTTATAATTGTGGCAACTGATCCATAAATGGATCAGAGAAATTCGCCGCAGGCACACAGTGCAATAAAAGCGTCTAAATGAGACGACGCCCTATTGAAAAGGGTATAAATGGGACGACGCCCTATTCTTTTGGGTTTAGTGCTCGATGCATCCACACAAAGATATGATGAAATTTAAGCTGCTTGAAATTGTCGAAATTTAGAAATTCCGACAAAAGCCTTGAAAATATACCTAAATTCTTTAATTATAATATCTAGAACTTTTGCTAAATACTTGGCAGACTATGCCCTACACAACTATGCAAAGACATTTTGAAATTTAAGCTATTTGGAATTGTCGAAATTTGAGGATCATAACAAAAATATCCGAAATTTTGTTAATTATAAAATCAGAAACTATTTGCTAAATACTTGACAGACTATGCCCAATGCATCAACGCAAAGACATTGAGAAATTTAAGCTGTTTGAAATTGTCATAATTTAGGAATTTTGACAAACACCTTGAAAATATCCCAACATTTGCTAATTATGAAACTTAGAACGAGTTGCTTAATACTTGACAGACTATGCCGAATGCATCAACGCAAAGAGATTGTGAAATTAAAGCTGTTTGAAATTGTAATAATTTGGGAATTTTGACAAAAACCTTGAAAATATCCCTAATTTCGTTAATCATAAAATCTGAAACTATTTGATAAATACTTGGCAGACTATGCTCGACACATCCGTGAAAAGAAAATTTGAAATTTAAGCTGTTTGAAATTGTCGAAATTTGGGAATTCTGACAAAAACCTTAAAAATATCCCTAATTTCGTTAATTATAAAATCTGAAACTATTTGATAAATACTTGGCAGACTATGCTCGATACATTCGTGCAAAGAAGTTTTGAAATTTAAGCTGTTTGAATTTGTCGAAATTTGGGAATTCTGACAAAAACCTTAAAAATATCCCTAATTTCGTTAATTATAAAATCTGAAACTATCTGATAAATACTTTGCAGACCATGCTCGACACATCCTTGAAAAGAAATTTTGAAATTAAAGCTGTTTGAAATTGTCGAAATTTGTGGATTTTAACAAAATCCTTAAAAATATCCTAAATTTCGTTAAATATATTCGCTGAAACTATTTGCTGAATACTTGGCGGACTATGCTCGATACATCCGTGCAAAGAAGTTTTGCAATTTAAGCTGTTTGAATTTTTCGAAATTTGGGAATTTTGACAAAAACCTTGAAAATATCCCTAATTTCGTGAATTCAAAAATCCGAAACCATGTCACAAATTCATCGCGTCTTATGCCCTTTTCATTTCAGCAAAAACTTTGCCGATACGACTTGTAAATAAAAGTGTCATTTTTGACATTTTCATATTTTAATTGTAAATATCTCGAAATAGCGAAATTAGCAACAGAAACGGACAACGGCGCGTTACTCAGCGCATTCGACTCCATCGGATGGCACTAATCGTCATGTGTAGTTTTTCCGTACAGACACACAGACACACAAACGAACAGACAACAGCGTCCGTATATATACTCGCCGCGCTGGGGCGCGGCGAAAAAAGACGTCATTTATTCGAATGCTACTTCCATTTAATAAAAGCGAGTAGGTTGGCAATGAGAAACAATAACAAAAAGTCGATCACATTCGAGCTTTCGAGTTCAAGGAAGTTGTAATTATTATTTGGCACCGTTGCCCACCAGGAGAAACCATGTGATCGTGTTCATTGTCATTCACTGTTGTTCTGTAGCTACGCCGTCCCAAACCTTTCTAGTCGATTTTTGCGTGCTCATAAAGAATGACAGCCCTTCAATCTCTCCTCGGATAGATTTGCGAATCGCTTTCCAAGAAATATTTTCCCATCGCGCCGATCACACCTTGTGATCGGCAAACAAAGCAACTGCAGTTACTGCGCAAGCGCGCGAGAAGCGCGGAAACGGACTGCTTCGATTTGTAAGCTTCTATCATCGATATTTCTGTCACATTTTCCACATTCTATCTCACGATTCGTTCCAGGAGATATCGGCGATGCATTGTATGTGGGTATTCCAAGATCTTTCTTCATTTGTGCACTTCGACAGTGACGTACACTTCCCATTACTGAGACAGCCAATGACTGAAACAGTTAATACATCAAGAAGCAGACCAAAGAAAGATTTATGAAACACTATCCTCAGCAAAGCAACGCGCAAGCTCAAAGAAGCAAGGCACTACGCGAATAAACTTGAATTCTCTCGCTTTTGTGGTTGGCGTTTGGTGCACGCGCACGGCCTAACTGCTGAAGGAGTAATTTGAAGCGTCATGAAAGTGCTGCCATGAAGATTAGTGCTATGTACAGCTACATTGTACAGTGGCTCTTCTTTCCGAAGCTTCTTCTAGAATTTCGCCTGTACGTATTTCACGCCATTTGCATAACGAACCAGATTACGATAGAATTCGAACAGTCTAACTGATGAGATATCTTGTTTGGTAGGAAGCAATTTGCTTTTCCCACAATACGTGGGCTCTTGAGGTCGCTGGCAGCGTGAAGTGCCAGACTAAGCGCACTTCAATTACGCAAATAACCTGCTTATGGTTTCCGACTACTTTCCGACCGTGGGCCTGCTACACTTAGGACAGACCAGGCAAGAGGAAGGGCCGTCGACAGCCTTCCTTTCGCTTCCACCCCTTGCCCCCGTTCCCTTAGTCTTCACTTGCATTGCACCCGCAATAGACGGCTTCTGCGCACTCTCGCACGATACGCGGCTTCATCTCGTCTCAATATCCCCTCTGCGTATATAGCCGCCGAGCCATCAGCCGCGCCATGTAGGCATGTAGCACGTACTACCCATGTTTGCCATATGGGCCATTCTCATACATGTACGTGCAAGCGTGTTGTCTTTACTTCTGGCCTGATCTTGTTTTCTGAATGCCAGCGTGATGTGGAACCTGTGGCTGTCGACCGTCGTCCACTGCGCCTTCGGCTACTCCTCTCTGATGCAGCTGTCGGCTCTCAATCCCATCGCCAGACACGTGCAGAGCTTCCTCGCCGTCTCCTTCAACTCCACACACGGTAGACAGTTGTCAGAGGCGGAGAAAACGGTGTTTTGGTCGGCTACATCGACAGCCTACTACGTCGGCTCGGCGCTTGGCTCGGTCGTCTTTGGGCTGGTGGCAGACAAACTTGGTTTGATGAATAGTTCAGGGACACACACCATCGACCGCTGTAGACACTCCAGTGCGTCTGTTAAGGACGCAAAGCAACGCTTCTGGTGGTGTCGAACTGCCTCTGCATCGGCGGCTGCCTGCTCCAGTTTGTAGGGGTCGTTGGGTGCAACAGTCTCGAGCTGCTAATTCTCGGAAGAGCAGTCGTCGGACTGGCGGCAGGATTCTCAGGGCTTCTCTACATCTTCGCAGCGGAGTGCGCCGCAGACCCTGCTCAGGTTTTGGTCATAGGAAGTATGACAATTTGACAAGTGCTTATGGGAGAGAAAAAGTGACTTCAATACAGGCTGGTTTCGTGACCAGCCTGGTCCTGGTCGTTGGCCAAGTGCTTGTCACCATTGGAACTGCGCACAACTTCGACTTCCTGCTGGGGAACGAGTCCCTGTGGCCCTACTCTTTCCTGGTGCCCATTCCAGTGGCCCTGCTGCATCTGCTAGCCCACTTCTGGTTGCCGGAATCGCCCAAACACCTCTACATAACGGACGAGAATGAAGCGCTGGCGAGAAAGGCGTCTGAGTTCTACTTGGTAACTGGAATGGAAAGCTGGCGTGTGCTCATCCATTCATGTAAATCGCTGAATTTTCAGGGTGCCCAGTCGGAGTGGAATAATCAAAAGGCCCAATTCGACAAGGAAAAAGATTTGCGGGCAGTGGCGGAGAAGCAAAGTGACTCCTTCTGCAAAGTTATGACGACGCCACATTTGAGGTGGCCCTTCCTGTTGGTGGGAGTGGCCAGCTTTGCGATCACCGCTGGCGGCTACGACGTCAGCAGCTTCTACTCAACCGATCTGCTATCCGAATTTGGTGTTGAGGAACAAAGGGCTGTGTTGATAACGGTGAGGTGACTAGAAATGTTTCGTTACCGGGATATTTGGTACGACGCACTCTTACGGTTGCTGGACTGTCGAAATGAACGTAGGTTAGTGCTGTCCTTATCAGCAGTAGCTTTGCAGGTGCTGGCGATGCAGTTGCCGTCCGCCCTTCTCTCCTTCTGCGTGGCGTTTTCCCGGGTGATCGACAGACTCGGAAGGAAGCCCGTCTATCTCTTCGGCCTGACCGTGGGCATTGTGGCCACAGTGGCCATCTTCTTGGCCGGTCAAATCCCCGAGTCCCACTCTGAGATGAGGCGGTCGCTGATGATCCTCGGCCTGGTGCTGGGCCAGTCCTCCGTTGAGCTAGGGCCCCTTCTGGTCAGCGGCGTGCTCAGTGTGGAGATCGTGCCCCAGTCAAGTAGGGCTCTGACGGCCGGCGTGTCCCTGGGATCCAGCTGGTTCTCTTCAATAGCCTTCGGCCTCCTCTACCCGCCCATGAACCAGGCGGTGGGCTCCTTCGCGGCCCTGCCTCTGACAGCCGTGGGCCTGATGGCCTTCGGTTTCCTGTGGAAGTACCTGCCCGAAAGCAAGGGCAAGACGGTGGACGAGGTTCTGAGCGCATGGAAACGAGATGAGAAACTCTGCGCGACTTCTGGAGCAGCGCTGGAGCAGGACGAGACGCAGACGATGACTACAGAAGCCTGAGAATCTACAGCACGTCATGAAAGGACTACTGTTAGTTAGACTACTGAAGTACGCAGGCTTTAAGTGGTTTAACTAGTGATGTAATAGTCACTGTCTGCTCTGTCATCACCATCACCTACAGTTACTGTCGTTGTGTGTCGTTAGGTAACGCATCGCCAAAGCGAACACGCCGGGTTACGAAATCCACGTCTTGCGCATCGCATGAATGTTTCACCGACTTTTGGTAAGGAGTAGTTAGCAGCAGCTGAGGTTGTTCGTGACAGGTGACGACCAATGCGCTATAGTGGTGTCTCAACGTCCGGCTCAGAATCGTCTTGCACGATGGTGACCTGCTTCTTCAGTACCTTTCTTCTCAGCTGATCGGCGGGAACGTCGCCTCCGCTGCCGAATCTCCTGTAGGTTCCGTAGGGGCTGTTCCTGCGCTGTTGTTGCAGACCCTGACAGAGTGGAGAGCTCTCAGTATCGTCCACACTCGCCAGCACCACCACTCGTCCCTCGAGGCTGAATCTGGGCTGGGTCCCAGGCTGCAGCTGCTTGGCCACCATTCTGCGTCTTGTGGAGAGGCTGGGGACGCCGTGGCTGAGGTCTGGCGTGCTGCTGCAGTGGCTGGTCTCGCAGGAGACTCTGCCAGAGCTGTCCTGCTGGACGCTGAGATGCTGGTGGTGCTTGTACCAGGCGCGCAGAGAGCCGTAGCCCACCAGATGGCTGGCCTGCTGGTTGTGCACCTGAAGCTCCCTGGCGGCGGCCGTGTGCCCCGACGCCTGCGACCGTAGCCAGGTGCTGTTGGTGCCGGGCCTGCGCGGCCTCCGACAGAAGGCGGCGCGACGGAACTCGCTCATGCGAAAATAGCACAGCGGCTGACTGACCGAGTGAACGCCGATCATGATCTGAACACGTCAACAACCGATGTCTGAGTGGACAAATTGACCAACAGATGTGCACCACCACACAGACAGACCTGAAGTATCCAGCGCACGATTCCGGCCGCTTCGTGCTTGTCGTGGAAGTAGTCGTGCTTCAGGTAGACGAGCGACAACATGTGGATGGCGGAGTAGGGGACGAGGAACATCAGGTCGACCAGCAGCACCGTCCCAATCACCAGCACGTACTTGTGGCGTACCAGCATCTGCACGTTGAAAGTACGCCTCTGTTGGGAGGAGCCGTCGGTCGAAGTGGACGCTATACTACTGGCCCCACTGGCCGTTCGAATGATCCGCCGGTGTTGTCCGAGTCTGGGAGGTCGACCTCTGAAGGAGAAAATTCTTTGAAGGAAGAATACGAGCACAACAATAACAGAGCTTCACAATGCAGTATATTTTGTGATTGAAACGTTCACTCGACGATATTCACCTGATCCAACGCTGCGTCGTCCCTCCTTCGCCCAAGAACTCCCCTTCCCCAGCCTGTTGGCATCTGCGTATGGCGGCCAGGATCTGACAATAGCAGACGAACACCACCCCAAGACAGGCGTAGCAGATGGTGAAGACGGTCAGGTTAACGGCCATCTGGACGTTCTCGCCGTTGCCCGTGTCGCGTCTCGTCACCGAGTGGTTGTGCTCTGCGAACAAGAGCAAATACATTATGACCAGACAGTGACCTATACACATATTCACTTACCGTAACCCTGACTCTCCAGCGAATGGTTGCCCTCGTCCAGCACCAGAAGGTTGTAGTCGGTCTGGTCCGTGTGAACGTAGACGGAGCCGCATGTGAATGCCAGAGAGAGACTCCAGCTGAGGAGGAGGACGAGGGCGACGATGCGTTTCTGGAGCATTCGGCGGTGGTAGAGGGGATAGCGGATGACGGTGAACTCGTTGATGGTGAAGGCCAGCAGGTTGAAGACAGTCAACAGGTTACTCGACCGAAGCACCACCAGGGGAAACTGGGAGAACTGGAAGAGGCGCACAAGGAAAGGATGGAGTATCTACACGGCTTGACGATCTCGTTCGTAGAGCCGGCAGATGCACCGAAGAAGACTGATTCAGCGACTCACCATTACTTACCCCATTAATCGCCGTTACGGCCAGTTATGGCCGTAACGCTCCGTTTTTAGAGTTACCGTTCTACCTTGGAGGAAATAGACATGCGCTAAACAAAAACCTGCGCAAGATTTTTCCCACAGAAACCTTGGAGGAATTTTATTAGAAATCTTGGAGAAACTTTATTTTCAGGTTCCGTTACATCAGAGTTGCAAAATAATCTTCCCAAGATTAGATTGTAACGCAGCGTTACTTGGTACAATTTTTATACTTGACACTTGGGGGTATTTTTGACTATTGTAACTGTAACTCTAGCCTACCACTTGGAGGAACTTTTACATTCGTAACCTTGTGAGAGCAGATATCTTGTGGGAAATCTCGGGGGAATTATTGAGTGCGATTGTGATATATTGTGATGCATGATAAAATGTACTGCTCCACTGTGTCTGACTGTGCAGTGACGCCATATTCCTTGATGAAAACATGGTTCTTTCACCTCTGTCACAGTATCAGAAACTGAAAGAACAGCATCTACTTACAATAGCTTCTCAATCTCCATATGTGACGCCTCGTGGAACAACTTGAAACAGTGTGAATGCAGGAACACTTTACAGGTCGAGCAGAAAGTGGAAGAATGACAGTCATTGGCTTTCTTGCCAGAAACAGCGACTTTGTGTACAACACACCTCTTACGGTCCTGAGTACGAACAGAGCAGGGCCAGTGACCTAATGACCAATTCGTTCGCACTTTCTGAACATCACGTTTGGGCAGCGCTTTTGGCACAGAATGAAGTTTCTTCTCGAGAGTCTCAGAGCAGATGGTGACGGATGAACTCGCAGGAGTCGCGGAGTTGGCTGAGTCGTCATCATCTAGAGAATTGATCTCCTTCAGCAGCTCATCAATCAGCTGTAGCCTTCCATCGGCATTTTTGAAACTGATGTTGTTTTCTTGGAACAAAATAACAGCATTCACTAAAGCTGCCTCCAAAAGGAATGTAAAGGCTCCGCCCAGCGTCCACTTGCTACTCTTGATCTGACGCCGGCCGGTCGCTCTTTTCTGATCACTGAAGAGCAGACAGAATAATGCTTCTAGTAAATATGATGCAGAGTAAAATAATCTTGGGGGGTTTTATCTCACTAATGACAAAACTTGTACTAAATGCTCCTGCATCACATGTATATTAAACAATCGTGTAGTCAATATATGCGCTCACACGTGGGAGCGTCAACACGTGGGACACGTCTCACATGTCAACACGTGGGAGTGCAATCGTGTAGTTGTCATCGTCATTGTCGTCATCATCGTCGTCATCGTCGTCGTCGTCGTCGTCATCATCATCGTCGTCGTCGTCGTCGTCATCATCGTCGTCGTCACCTTCTCTGCTATTTTCTGGGTTTGTAGTGCAAATTACCTACCCAAGATCAATTTGTATTGGTATAGATTCAATTGCATTCTAATCGAATAATGTATCAATTGATAACATATCGATTTTGATTGTATTTATGTGATGAAACATTGCAAAAGATCCATTTGTGTTGCAGATGTGTTGGGCCATGACACTGTCTCCGTAGATGTACCACACCGGAAGGATAACAATCATGTGGAGGAGGATGAAGGATGCAGCTGCAATTGCCAAATTATTTCAAAGTGTGTACATTTTGTTACATTATTTGTATGTGCACGCATTCGCATAGCTTTGTAACTCAACATCTGTGTGTATACAGTAATTTTGGCTCAGTTGGCTGCGATCGGTGGACACAAGTGTCGTCAGAGGCCTGATCGGAATACTTGCTGGACTGGGCTCTGTGGCTGTGTTTCTGAAGTTCTTTGAGCACTTTGCCTTCCATCACCACAAAGCCGGAAACTGAAGACAAGAGAAACGTGATCATGACGTTCATGAAGTTGAGTAGTTGAAGGCAGCAGTAGAGTGATGCGCTGCCTGCTTGAGTGCTTCAGTTACATGTAGAAGTAGCTAACAGAACGATGCAACACTTCTTTGCACTACAATGATCAGAATTGTCTTTGCCAATGCACTACTAGGTGCCGTTGTCCTTGTGTTTCATTGTTGTACAACTGCAGCTGCGCTGATGCAAATTCTTGGCGGAACATTATTTAACGTCATTTGAGGAAATCTCGGAGGAAAAAATTTACCCTCCCAAGTGGCATACTGGGAAAATTAAATTCCTCCAAGGTTTAATGTAATGCTAATCACTAAAAATCCCTCCAAGGCAATTTGGATAATCTTGGAGGAATTTTCCATCCAGGAAAGAATTCCTCCAACATATCTGGTAGTGAAAATTCCTCCATGACAGAATGTAACGGCGATTAATGGGTTACGAAACGAAACGTTTCTGCTCGACTAACAACTGAGTAAAAGATGGCGGACGTACACCGACTCATTCACAGATACCCTACCCGTACGTAAACGCAGTGAAACATTTCTGCCAAACCAACCGCCAGCATGCGCATCCTCCACTGCAGAGAAGCCGTTTCCATATGTGGCAGGCACCAGAGGACCAGGCAGGCTGCTCTGATGACGTCGACCACTGAGCAGTGGAGCACGAGAGCGTAGAAGATGTTGGCGGCCACGCGCTTGCCGTCCTTCAGCAGGGCGCCGGCCACGAAGCCGTTCAGAAGCACCGCCGTCGTCGCCAAGCCGACGCACGCCAGCGCCAGAAAGTGGACTATGGAACCGCCGTCGCTGCTCGACTTGAAATTGATCGTCCAATTGTGCGTTGTGTTGGCTCGGTAGGCCGACATCAAGAGCCGAATGTCGTCGAAGTTGGAGAAGGCTACCATCTTCTGAGGCATAGTATCGAGGATGAAATGTCGTCAAACGAAAAGCAGCTTTGTCGCTTGAATGCGAGGTGGCGGCAGACAGTCCGGTCTAAGAGGATCCACCCTTTAGGTGCGCCAGATGGACTAATCCAATTTGGGGCCGGCTGGAAGTTTTTCAGCCGTCCGCGTTCCATTAACGAAACTTGCTGTCTTTTCGGTCGGTCGCACTTGGCCGGCGGCGTTCCGAGAAATGTGACGAGTGGAAACTTTGCCTGAGGGCATTCAACGGGTGGTCGTCGTCGTCAGTCTGCGTTGTTAGGTTCTGACATCGGCTTCCGCGTTGCGTTCTACAGTACTTGTTTGTCTGGGCTGCATGATTAGCGTGCGAAGCGATTAGAACGCGTGCGTCACGCGAGCTGCTTTGTTCCCTTCGACGACAGTGTTGTAGCTAAGCTTGTGACACGGTATCACCAAAATCCTCATTATCACAGCGGTAAGTTCCCATCAATAACAACAGCATGGGATGTATCGACGCCACAGCAGCAGCACGTCTCTTTCCCGCTCTAGAGAGATTTTCGCTGTTGCCATGACGCCGTGTCGAGGGGGAAGAGGCAGAACGCACATAGTCTTCTCGGGTGCCCGCACACAAATATGCCTCAACGCACTACATTCACAGCTATGTCCATACATACATACGTACACAAGCGCATGCATGAAGCGAGGACGGCATTCAGTGGAGTGGTTATAAAGCTTCTCGAGCCAGCAGCCAGCTTACCCAACCAAGAATGCCTTTTCTCGTCTCTAGTCCAGGCGTGATCCATTAACGGGCCGGCCAGCTCAAAATAATTGTAAGAGAGTATTCGTCGCATACCCGATATGATGTATCCTTCGCCGTTTCGCTGAAAGCGCATCAACGAAGCAACTGATCGTATGTAGCCGCCAAAATCCAGCGACTAACCATGAGGCCTTCCCAACGGCGCGAACCAACTCTGACCGAGAAGTTCCTGACGGAGCAGCGAATGTCAGAGCACTTCCGGCGAATATGGACTCAGAAAAGTTGGCATTTTGAAACTTCAATTTCCAAATCACGTCGTGTTCAAGCGAATGCGTTTCAGGCGCGATTGATAACAAGACGCCAAGGTCGTATTACTCAAGCCCGAATGGTCTGTACTGTGTTCAATAGCTTTGTCAGTCACTAGTTTTTATGGCAACGAAAAAGAAGCACTTGACAGGCTCCTCTCACGGACAGAGGTCGAGCGCAAGCTCGGGAAGCAGGGGTCGCAGCAAGTCCACAGAATCCACCAGGCGTCTTCAGTCGTCAGCGTCGACCTCGGCGCTGCCGAAGAGAGCGCCGTACGCGCAGCCGCAGATGACAAGGACGTTGTCGAGCAGTGGAAGCTTGAGAAACGGCCAGCGACAACTCCGGCAGGACATCATGGATCGCGACAGTTTCCACTTTGTCCAAACGAAAGGTCGGCAGATTTCGCGAACGATTTTCAACGTGGAACTAGTACCACCTCAGCTAGAAGTTAAAACGCTTCCAGCCGGCTACCATCCGCGCATCGTTCTGCGCTCCGGTTCGCCCAAAATCCTGTCCGAAAGGAACTATCAGCCGCCGATTCGCCGCAGCGGCCACGGAATCGACTATGGCGGCCCCCGGAGCTTCGTTCCAAAGAGAAGCGTCGAGGTGCAAACCAACGTGGAAGCCAGCGGCAAGCAGACGCCGTCGCTCGAAGTTGGCGCCACGCGTCAGCAAGTCGAGAGCGCTTCCCACAACGGGCTTCTACTGACCGTCGACACTGGAGATGGGCATCGAGAACACCGTACACCCTCGCCCGAAGTCTCACTCAGCATTCCGTACGCGCCGTCTCCGGTCCTGAAGAGTTCGCTCCACGCGCGTTCCTTGCCGAGCGTCCGGAATCGGAGTCTGCGGCGGGACGAGAGAGCACCGAACAAGTAAGAGTTGCCAAATGCTTCAAGTAAAGTTTAAAGCTTGATCGTACACTGTTCATGCTGATCGTTGACGGGTGCTACCCAACTGAAAGAGTACCTCCAATCCAATGTTCCGAGCGGTTTTTGTGTCGACAGAGCCAAGTATCTTGTCTGTGAAGGGTCGTTACACCGTGGTCGTTCTGCTTACCTCCAAGCAAGATTCCTAACCGTACTTGACCATCCGTATCTGGAACTTTTGCATTATTCAGAGAGGATGAGTTGAAGTACTTCGATTTCGTCGAGAACTTGACGAGGGAAATCGTCGAGAGAGGGGTCTACAGCGATAGGTGCGAAAATCTAAACATTTAAAGTTGCATAATCATGGCAAAACGTTCAACCGTTCACAGGGTTCTCAAGACGACCATAGCGCGGCATATGGAGAGCAGGAAGAACGATCTGAATCCTGTAAGTTTAATCCCATATTATGGTAAACTGCCAATGAATTCACCGTATCCAAAACTGTTGTCAAGTGTCGCTTCAGTCGAAGGTGCGCAGTCTAGTAGAGAAGCTGCTGGAAGACTTGGGAGTCGGCAGCGAAGGCCTTCTCAGCGTCTACGCCGAGCAAGCGGCCCACCCGGAGAACTTCAGCGCCTTCTCTCACGAGGGCAAGGAAACGCAAGAGGTGGAAGAGGTGGCCGGGCACACCAAAAGGAGAATGTGGGACCCTGGCAACTTTGTAGCGTCCAGCGGATACGGTGGCTCCAGCGAGGTACAGTGTTCTGAGGGTGGGGGGGGGGGGGGCACTTACATTCCACAGTATTTCAAGTAAGACCACTTAAACATTATTGTACTTGCACTCTACCGCCTACTGTAGATGAGCATATGTATCTAGATGCAAGTCTAAACGCCTCCCAATAACGAGCTGTGCGGGGTCGCTTGGAAGAAGACCTAGTGAAACCTTTTGCGGCTTGCAAGTGCAATACTAGCATTCAGTTCAATACTAACTGTTCTTGTCCTATGCACTTCAGCTCCACGAGTTTGTCCGGGAGCAGCACACGGAGCGTGCCCATGAGAACTCCAAAGAGGAAGCCGTAGCAGATTACAGCTTCTCCATCGACGACGGCGACATCGACGACATTCTCGAAGGGCGCGACCTTCACAAACTACTGGCCAAGAAGCGAAGGCCGAGGACAACGCCGGGTGGCGGCTTTCAAAATGGAAAGCCGCAACCTGAAGCTTCTGAGGAAGACGACGACGACAGGACAATCAATGGAGACGTCAGCGAGCTTGAACTGGAGCAGGAAAAGGATAAACCGACTGACAGTAGTAACGACGTAAAGCCCGACGAACAAACTGCCAAGCCCCCTTCTCGTTCTTCTTCATACTCTGAAGCATTTTCTCAAGAGGAGGAAGAGAGGCAGGGAAGCGCCGAACGAGCGTCCCGTAGCTCCAGCTCTTCGTCCTCTCGCCACAGCTCCTCCGCCTCCTCCTCCAGGAGTGCCACTCCGACGTCCTCCTCGCGAGCTCCCACTCCCTCCGGCGGGGAGTCGCCATCGTTGGAGAGAGCGAGGACGCCCGCCGATCGACTGCAGCCTCCGCCCGAGAGGAAGGAGTCCAACGTCGTTCTGACCTCCTCTACCAATAGCGGAGAGTTCAACCTGGAAGCGAAGCCGCCCAGCAGACTGGAGTCGGACGGCTCGATCGAGCCCTTCGTCGCTCCGCATAGAGAGATGGAGGAGGAGCAAGATCCGCCTCCACCTTACCCATCACAAGATGACTCCCCGAAAGGGATCGCTCAAAGCGACGAGACGACGACGCAACTGATGGATGACGTGCGGAGCAAGCGCGAGACCTTCCTGCAGCGAGTGCAACAGCTGGAGAGCGCCATCGACGGGCGGGCAGCGACCCAGACGTCGGATCGGCGACCCTCTGACGCAGCGGAATACGACGTCGAGGAAGCGGAGGAAGCCGATGAGCAAGAGGAGAGCTTCGCGGAAGAAGCCGATTCCTACTCCAGCGACCCGGAGGAAGAAGCGGAAGAGGTGGACGACGACGATGAAGTCGACAGCGCCGCCGCCTACGACGGGAAGACGATGCCGTTTGAGCGGCCGGACCTGCCGCCCCTCAGCCCCATTGAAGAGATCCCCGAACAAAACCAAAGGAGTCACGTCTCGAACTGATCGGTGTAGGTTGCTTGTTGCTTTAGTCTTGCGGCCAGGTGTGTGATACTACAGTAGGTGTAGAACGTGTGATACCACAGTACACATACGTAGTCTGCAGCAGGCAGATGGATTTCTCCGTCTCCCTCCTCAATACACATACACCGTCAACCAACTGAAGCACTATTCTACCAATTGAAAGGTCAAAGATGAAACTTCGCAACGCGTGAATCGCGAAACTTGAAGTAGCCCTAACAATGCCGATGGACCCTTTGCAAGTCCTTGTAGTGTCGTGTGGGTGCTGTAACAATAGCACTTCTGAGCTCTCCCACTTCAGAATTCGTCATGGTACATGTAGATGCAGGTATCTCATGTGTCGTCGTTGATTCAAATAGCCTTAGAGACGTCGCTGGTCGCCAAATACAAACGGAACTTGCTCCAAAATGAATAACCTAATTTTGGCTTGCCTCGCGGTTGTGAGCGCGGTTGGCGTCGTCTCCAGCATGCCAATGGTATGTAGGTAGAAATGTTCGTAGTTATCTTACATAAGCCGAGAGTGGGTTAGACACTGCGTCTCCAGTTCCGGCCATGCTTCCCATTCTGTGATTCGTCGTCGTCGTTCTCGTCCTCCTCATCGATGTCGGGCAGGCGCTATCGCGGCAACGGCGGCCGTCGAGACTTCGACTTCGACGGCGACGACGACGACGACGTCGACCACATCGTCGTCGTGACAGGTTGTATGGAGTGCGAGGCGAGATGACAATCAAAGTAGCGTTGTCCTGACGAAACGTGATCGGTATGATTTCGCAGGAGGGAACGGCGACCGAAGGAGGAACAGGAACGGAGCGGGAAATCGTCGCCGACGGGTGGGAGGCGGCGGTCGTCGCCGACGCGTGGACTCGATCGACTTCAGCAACAGCGGCATGACTCTGAGCGAGGCGGACGAGATCGTCGCCACCTTCGACACCCTCGACCACGACGAGAAACTGGAGCTGGTCCTCGAACTCTCCGACATGTGCAACGGTGGGCGCAGTAGCAATCGTCTATGGCCGAAATGGTGCCATTTCGCCAGAAATGTTGCACGCGATGTATTTAGCGTTTTAATGAATGATGCAGATTGTTAGGCTGTTTCCTCGAGCTTCCAAATCATCACCTTTTGAGAGTTGGTCTGATTTGTCATTAGTACATACAAGTGGTGCGATTTCCAGGTGACCGCCGCATGGATTTCTCCCGCTACCGAAACAGCCGATTCGGCCGAAATCGCCGAAGGCGGCGAAATCGACTCAACTGATACAATCAATGGTTGAGACGGAAAGAGAACACCGCTCGTCACGCGTTTCAAGCAGTCGGTGTATGGAGCTCTCAGTGTTATGATTGATCGCTTGCAGAACCCTGCACTGTACAAATATGTGCAAAACGCCATAATCAGTTGACACCATCGAATGTCCGTCTCGACCCGGCCTTCGCCTTGTCCTGCAGCAGACGTTTGATCTCGCGCGGCTCCTTCTGGCAGAAGCAGGCGCGGTAGGTGGCCTTCCTTCTCTCCTTCTTCAAGTCCGACGGCTTCTCCACCTTCTCGAGAACGGAGCGACAGAAGCAGCTGTTCATGACTAGTCCCTCTTTGCGACATTCGCGCTCGCAGCTGTCGGCCAGGCACTTGTCCAGGCTGGGGAAGTTGCAGCTGAGCATGACCAGGAAGCTGCAGGTGGCCCTGCAGCGGAACCGGCTACTCGCCTGACGTTTCACGAGAGACCTGCCGCCTGCTTCGTGATCGGCTTCAGAAGTTGTCCAGAAGGCGTCTAGACGACGCGTGTGGGTCGATGCAAAAGATGGAAAAATCAAGCAGCAGAATGCGGTGACGGAACAAATCGAACAGCTCGACAAGTCTTCCCATTGCGTGACCGCATGAGGACAATGAGAGGGATAGACGACGTAAGAGGTGATTGTGTGAGGGGAAGAGAGTGAAAGGGAGCTTCCCTTTTCATAACTACGACCGCGTCGCATTCTCCCTTTCAAGTGCTCTGGAGCGAGTACAGAGGCAGGGACGACATCTTGAGAGGGAAGAAAGCGGTTGTTGGCCAGAAAAAAAAAAAAAAAAAAAAAAAAAAAAAAAAAAAAAAAAAAAAAAAAAAAAAAATCCCCCCCAAATCATGTGAGAGCGCGCAGCAAGGACGCCAGCGAGCTCGCGTTCGGCGGCTGCAGACGGAGGCACTAAATTATGACGCAGAGCGACAGCGACGCAGCGCGCACTCAAAAGGCGCACGACTTGTCTTCATACGATTGCGCAAAAGGCATGCAGCTTCGCCGTGTCTAAGCAATGGATACCGCCGCTCTGTATGTGTTCATCAACTTCAGTCATTGTACGCAGACGATTGTTCTTGAATCTTGACTAACCAAACGGTGTGCTAACCTTGAGTTATCATTGACCGCTACTGACAACGCTACAACCATCACAATGTTCATCGCTAAAGCAGAAGCTCCGGCAGGTAGGGGATTCTCAATATCCGGAAGGACCACCTGACTCTCTCGATTTCTTCCAACTCCGCCTTTGTCATTGCCGCAAATGTGCTGCTGCCGGTCAGC
>JASAMZ010004910.1:0-24982 GCA_030248115.1 Linhomoeus sp. GSCO2_2 | reverse complement strand
GGATATTTTCTAAAGTTTTTTCAAAATACCCAAATTTCGAAATTCAAACAGCTTAAATTTCAAAGCTTCTTTGCACGGATGTGTCGAGCATAGTCTGTCAAGTATTTAGCAAATAGTTTCAAAAATTATAATTAACGAAATTTAGGATATTCTGAAGAGGAGTTCTGCTAATTTTCTCAAGTTTTGACAATTTCACAGGGCTTAGATTTTACATTTTCTTTACATGGTTGTGTCGGGCACAGTCTATGAAGTATTTAGCAAATAGCTTCCTAGTTTACAATGAACTAATTAGGGATATTTTCAAGGCTTTTGTCAGAATTAACAAACATAAACAATTTCAAAAGGCTTCAATTTCAAAATTTCTTCACATGGTTGTGCTTGGCTCAAGGTGCCAACTAGTTAGCAAAAATAAGTTTCCACTTCTTACTTTTTAACTTAAATTAGGGATAATTTCAAGGGGTTTTGTTTAACTTAGAAATTTTAACAATTTCAAGTAGCGTAAATTTCTAAATGCCTTGGCATGGTTGTGTCGGACTTTGTGTGAGAAATATTTAGCAAATAGTTCTAGATTTTATAATTAACGAATTCTGCAACGGTGCTGCAACCATCCGCATTTGTGACCCAAAAGAAAAGGGCGTCGTCCCATTTAGACCCTCTTCATTCCAAAGTGAACCTGCGGCGAGCATCCCCGATCCATTTGATGGATCAGTACCGATGAGGGATTCCAACGGGCGCCCCCCTTAGCAATACGAAACTCGCCAAACGAATAACCAAAAAAAAAAGATTGCTCATTTCTGAAGAAATTTCGCCGCTCTATCATCAGGTGAAAAAGTCGATTTTGATGATTTTTGGATAGATGTCCTAGGCCCTTGGATGCCGATCTGGGGAAAACCGGAACGGGCCCCCAAGGTGGTCCGACGCGGGAGTACGGTAGAAAATTTGAATTTTCAAAAATTTTGCCGACCTTTAAAAAATCAGAACTCGAGTTTGCGAAGGCGGATCCTCGTCAGCTAAAATTTTGGTTCCGCGCATTTGATATCACCTTTGTTCTAGACCAAAACCGCCGAGATCGCTGGCGTTGTTCATGAGCTTATGCGGAAACAAAGGTCCCGGGTCCGAGCGGAAAATTGGGATTTTCGACTTTGAGTGGATTTTTGGGCTGGAAAGCGTGCCTGTTGCTAGCAATACGAGTCGAACGAAGATGTTACAAATACGACCGTATTGCTTGGGCGAGAGGGGTAAATCTCTACGGTAAATGCAAAATTGAGCGCCACACATGCACTGGCGAATGTACAGGGTGGGCCAAAAAAAGTGAGACCCCTAACTTTGCGGCCGCCGTTCTCAAGCATGACTGCGCCGATTGACTTCAAATTTGGTGACAACACACTACAGAGTGTTGTTGATCGTCGGTACAAATTTCAAACAATTCAGTGCATCTCACGCCAAATGGCAGCTACGCGCGTAACACCATGCCGAAAATTGGGTGCGGACGGCGAAGAGGAGGATGGCCATGTGAGTCGTCATCCGTAAGATAGTGATCGGAATGCAGTTCGTTAGACGGTGTGGGACAACGTGTGACTATCAAACATTACACTGTCAAAAAATCTCAGAGATAACGAATACACTGTGGAGTCTACGGATGTCTACCGTCACCCCATTACCAGCGTGTGGCATCTGAAGGATGTGATTGTGCAAGAGTTATGAGTTTAACGGACAATTCGATCTACCGGTTTCGGCCCCCGCTTGCAGCAAGTGGTCGACCAGGGTGGCGGCCCCATCGAACAGCCCGAATCTATGATTTCAGAATTTGCCGCCATCCTCCTCTTCGCCGTCCGCACCCAATTTTCGGCATGGTGTTGCGCGCGTAGCTGCCATTTGGCGTGAGACGCACAGAATTGGTTGAAATTTGTACCGACGATCAAAAACACTCTGTAGTGTGTTGTCACCAAATTTGAAGTCAATCGGTGCAGTCATGCTTGAGAACGGCGGCCGCAAAGTTAGGGGTCTCACTTTTTTTGGCCCACCCTGTATATCTCGGCTTTTCGTACACTGACGGTTTTGAAGAGCTCACTTCCTCTACTTTCAGTTTCTTTTTCAGTTCAGTCGCTCCTTTGCGTCGGCCTCTTCTTTGGTCGGGGGGGGGGGTCCGGTCGTTCCTGTCGGGGTCGGTTTCGGGCGGGGGGGGGGGGGCGTTTTTTTCGCCGCGCCTCAGCGCGGCGAGGTGTATATACGGATGGCAATGTCTGTGTGTCTGTGTGTCTGTGTGTCCGTCGCACAAAAATAAGATATGCGGCCTATGTGGTCAAGTAGAGTCAAGGTCGCTGAGTACGGATCCGATGTCCGTTTCTGTTGCTAATTTCGCATTTTCGAGTTATTTACAATTAAAATATGAAAATGTGAAAATCGACTTTTTTGCCTGATGCGCTAGCGGCAAAATTTCTTCAGGAATGGAAAAAGCATAGACCGCGGATAATTTGTAACACAAAAGAAAATTTTTGCAAATGTGGAATTTAGTAGAAATACGCGATTATTTGTCAAAATTTCGTAAATTGACAAAAATAGAACGTCATTTATTGACGAATGTGAATGCAGAAATGAGGCCGTATGTCAATAAGAATTTGTGACATAGTTTTGCAGTTTTAATAAATTGCAATTTCGAGATATTTTCGATTAAAATACGAACATGTCGAAAATCGATTTTTCGTCTAATGAGCTAGAGGTGAAATTTCTTCAGAAATGGGAAAGGACATAGCCCACGGATAATTTGTAACACAAAATAAAATTTTTGCAAATGTGGAATTTAGTAGAAATACGCGATTATTTGTCAAAATTTCGAAAATCGACAAAAACAGAACGTCGTTTTTTGACGAATTTGAACGCAGACATGGTAAGACCGTATGTCAATAAGAATTTGTGGCATAGTTTTACTGTTTTATTAAATTCCAATTTCGAGATATTTAGAATTAAAATTTATAAAAATGTCAAAATCGACATTTTCGTCTGATGGCCAGAACAGCTGTTTATTGATGAATGTGCACTCGGAAACAGAAATGCGTATGCCGAACACAGGAATTCGCTCGCACCAAACTTTTGGCAAGTTTTTTTGTTGGATGTGACGTTTTCACACAGGCAGGAAACATCAGATAAACGGCGTCGTATCATGCCGATAACATATAGCGAACGCGGCGATATCACTGAGCTTTAGATCAGCTGTACAGACAACCGTATCGTGGGGATAGCTGCACTTGGCATTAAGGTACACGTTCTCAAAGAACTTTCTCCAGATACGGATAACGATGTGTACAAAGTTCACTATACTGTTCACCAAGATTTGACAGGCACAAAGTATAGGTTGAACTTTTTACACACACGGCTTGTTTTCGGCCACAGGGGGGACCAAGATGCTACAAAGGTACATCCAAAAAATCGCGCCGCAGGTGAAAATTGTTGCCTATTGTAACGTTTTTGTTGCAAAATTGCCTCAAAACAGCGCCGCAGGCCAATATTTTGCCGATTTTGGCCTATTCTGTTACAAAAATGCTTTAAAATAACGCCGCAGGCGAAAATTTTTTGCTCTCAACGTGGTACCGCACAAAATTGTTTGTGCTGTCTGGCCTAATGGGGGGGGGGGGCCGACGCACAACCGCCCCCCCCCCCCCCCCCCTAGATCCGCTACTGCGTTTTACTGACGCTAAGAAGCAACCAGCAAGGCGCCAGGAACGACAACAAAGGTGAGTCGACAGCTTGATGTAGTGTTCATGCTATGTAACTATAACTCGAGCTCATGCCATGTGCTAGTGGTGGCTACCGTCGAGTCTAGATAATCGGCAATTTTAAGATAGTCTTCAAAAGCTGCGAAAGCAAAACAACCTGATGGAAAGATTGACTGTCGGCAGTTCTGTTTCGGCTCGTTCTTGAGCAATCCTCCATTCGTGCTTCAAAAGGTGGATGATAGCGTCGATCTGGACACCGAACTCGGGAATCTACAAGTGAAGCCCTTTCTGTTGAATGAGCGATGGTTGTCGTTGAGACGATATTGTATGCACAGTCGTATCTTAAGAGTGGAACAACAAGGAGGGAGCCGTTATCTGAGCACACGCCTCTCATGGCGGATATTCCTAGGTAAGCGATTCCGTAGGTACGTATACATACCAACCGTTTGAAACTATGTACAAGTCAAACGAGATGCTACCTAAGGTAAACACGCCAATAAGCCCCCCTTCCCATCTCCAACTTCGAAGATGTCGTGCCCAATGACGTGCTCATGAGGTGGGCTTATTGGAGTATTAACGATACGTCCTGACAGAAGTATGTACGTTGCAAAAGTGCAACAAACTTTCTGACTGACTTATAACAAAAGAAGCCCACCATTTCGCAAACGCGCCCCCTCCTCGGCTCTCTGGCAGTGAACAGGGTTTCATCGAATTGTCCACAGAATGTCGTCGAATCACCTCCTGTGCGAGTCCCTGTTAAAGCGAGAAGAATTGCAAGGTAGCCGTCAGTGGTAAGTGTAATTTTGCAAAATGAATCATAGTGCGGTGCGGGTTGTAAGTGCATATCTAGGGCGTCGGCTGCGAAACTAACCGCCCTTTCTTTGCGTTTTCTGAGAACGTGTATCAACACATTAGGAAGAGCAGTTGCAAAACTTGCCTTCAAATTTCGCTTTTGGAAAGAGCTCAAAGGAAAAAGGAACGTTGTTTGTGTTTTATAGTGTATGTACGCCAATGTGAGGCACAACTTCTACGGATGCCACTCAACTGTATGCATGCACACTGTAACTATTTGCTTCGTAGTCGCAAACAACAAAACGCTTGAGCGTGCGCGGCGACTATCAGCACCAAGTCATTACTTGCTCTACAAGAGAAACAACTTGATGTTGAGGCTTTGTACAGTCCAGTATGTACATACTTTGCGCCAGTCAAGAACGTCGAATTGTGTCAGCGTTGGGATCGTTCCGTTCGCTTGCCATCCGTCCAACTCCGCTTCCTCTTCCTCCTCACGACTGAAAAGCAATTTATGGTACTTAAGGTTCTTACTAAAAGGTAGCTCAGTATGGACAGGTCTAAAGTTTAGGTCAGCAAGCGCCGGCTTTCCGCTAAGTTGAGCCTTGTATTGCTATCATATTGAAACGAGTTGTGACTTGTATTGTACAACTTTGACAGTACTTAACTTAACAAGTATGTAGCTCAGGTTTTACATAGATTTCTGAGCAAGAGCAGGGATGACAAATTCGAGCTCACTCATGGAACGTACATAGATGCCTATGCACAACTTTCGACAAAATATTTTTGCCGAAAATAGAATTTCCAATGACATGTTCTCAGAGTGTTCTCACCATAACTCGCACGCACTACGTGCATCTGTATGTACTTCAGTGTATAAAGGCATGCAGACCGTTGTAGTGTTGTTGTTGTTGTTGTTGTTGTCGAGGCCGCTCTCGGATCCGGTGGCCCTTGTTAGGGGGCCAGCAGTCCCTTGCGCCGGGGCTCGCAGGGCAGTAGGGAGGGGGCTTAGGGGTCTCCGTTTGAAGGGCAGGCCCGTGGTCCACGGTCGGAATGCTCCTTCGACTATTGAGGGGGGGGGGGGGAGAGGGGGGCTGTGGCGGACGACCGCACGCCCAATGGTCCCCACCAGTCCGCATTCAAAGGGGCCCAGAAGGACCACGCGACGGGGGACTGGCTTCTGGGGTGGTAGGCGGTATTGTAGTGTCGCACAGCATGTCAACACACATGTAAAATCATAAGGCTTCCAATGCGGCTTGGCGAAATCGTCATTGACTATTGTATTGTCCTAACACTAGATGTCGTTGCCTTGGCTTAATGTAAGGCTGCTACAGCCACCAGATTGAAATGGAAATTTCCAAAGGTGGAGAAAATTAATGTATGGATATTGTGTGATGCGTAGTAACATTTTACCAAGCCTTGGAACTCAGCATATTAAGTTTTCAAGATGGCAATAAAGGACGACGCTGACGACATGGAATACTGAGTATACACAGAGATCAAGTACATATGTAATGCTCACTGGATTTTGTCGTCAAGCCTCGTTTCAATCTCCTTCTTCAGTCGACCCGTTTGGCGCTTCCGATTCTGAACAGGCGGTTCTAATAAAATGTGAATGCGCGGCACTATCAATTGAGTAGTGTGACGGTGTAACAGTCATACAGTCAAGGTGAAAAAGTGTACCTGTATGCACAAACAAGCTGTGTGTGTAAAAAGTTCAACCTATACAATGTGTCTGTCAAACCTTGGTGAACAGTATAGTGAACTTTGTACACATCGTTAGCCGTATCTAGAGAAGGTATCTTGAGAACGTGTGCCACAAACCAAGTGCAGCTATTCACACGATACGGTTGTCTGTACAGCTGATCTAAAGCTCAGTGATATCGCCGCGTTCGCTATATGTTATCGGCATGATACGACGCCGTTGATCTGAAGTTTTATACCTGTGTGAATACACCACATCGAACAAAAAAACTTGCCAAATGTTTGGTGCAGTCGTTCTCTACCAGGAATTCCGTTTGGTGTGTGTATTTCTGCGTTGACATTCACCAATAACCAACAGTTTTGTTCATATGTAATTATGGAATTTTGGCATTTCTATCAAATTTTGAAAATTTCTGTCAAATTTAACATTTGAAAAAATTTGCTCTTGTTATACTAATTATCCGTTGTCTATGCGCTTGCCATTTCTGAAGAAATTCCGTCACTAGTTCATCAGGCGCAAAAGTCGATTTTCGACATTTTCGAATTTTAATTGTAAATATCTCTAAATTGCAATTTTTTGAAACTGTTATACTATGTCATAAATTCGTATTGGCGTACGACCTATCCATTTCTGCATTCACATTCGTCAATTAATGACGTTCAATCTGTGTCCATTTAAGGAATTTTAACAAATAATCGCGCATTTCTATTAGATTCCACATTTGCAAAAATCTCTTTTGTGTCACAAATTATCCGCGGTCTATGCTCTTTCCATTTCTGAAGAAATTTCGTCGCTAGTTCATCAGGTGAAAAAGTCGATTTTTGACATTTTCGTATTTTAATTGTAAATATCTCTAAATTGCACTTTTTCGAAACTGTAAAACTATGTCACAAATTCTTATTGGCGTACGACCTATCCATTTCTACATTCACATTCGTCAATAAATGACGTTCAATTTGTGTCAATTTATGGAATTTCGACAAATAATCGCGTATTTCTATTAAATTCCACATTTGCAAAAAAAGTCTTTTGTGTCACAAATTATCCGCCGCCTATGCTCTTTGCATTTCTGAAGAAATTTCGCCGCTAGCTCATCAGGCGAATAAGTCGATTTTCGACATTTTGGAATTTTAATTGCGAATATCTCGAAAATGCGAAATTAGCAACAGGAACGGACACTGGATCCGTACTCAGCGACCTTGACTCTACTTGACCACATATGTCGTATATCTTACTTCGGTGGCACGGACGGACACACACACACACATTGTCATCCGTATATATACACCTCGCCGCGCTGAGGCGCGGCGAACAAGCTGTGTGTGTAACAAGCTCCGGTATTAAAAAGTCGAGTTTGTATTCTGACTGACATTTCATAGAGTTGCGTTCTTTCTGCAGAGAGTGCGAGAGCCCATCGCCCGTATTGCTCCGCTAAACGAGCTCCCCCTTCGCAAGAGGGTATTGCTTAGCAATATTGATATCGCCCGGGATTTGGTTTTTAGAGCAAGAAAATCCCTCTCTTGAGCAACGCTTTTAAAAAAGTGACAACAACTTGTCAAAGTTTTGACAAACATGTGACAGAGCAAGTTTTGCAAATGATCCGTGAGTCGTGAGCTATCCACTGAGCTCGAGATCGTCTCTCTACGACGCAAATCAAGCGAGTTAGAGCGAATTTAGTGTTCGAATCTCGAGAATGGCGTTTCCCGTGGTGCGTGTTTGCGTAATGTTAAAAATTGTTGCTGCCGCATGAAAGAACACGCCGAGAGCTTTCACCTGACGTGACGATCGCTTCTCTACGACGTAAGACGAGCGAGTTAGAGCCGTTTTGCGTTTTCGGGCATTTGGGTTACTGTAACTCGCGAAATTCAAACTTTGAGTTTCGACCAATGGGAGAACAAATGATCAATGAGTCCAGAGCTATCCAAGGTGCTCAAGACCACCTCTCTACGAAGCAAGACAGACGAGTTAGAGCCGTTTTGCGTTTTAAACCTTCGGGTTACTGTAACTTGCGAAATTCAAATTTTTGAGTTTCGACCAATGGGAGAACAAATGATCAGCGAGTCGAGAGCTATCCACTGACCTTGAGATTGTCTCTCTACGACGCAAGTTGAGCGAGTTAGAACGATTTTAGCGTCAAAATGTCGAGAATGGCGTTTTCGGCGGTGCGTGTTTGCGTAATTGAAAGAACTTTCGCAGTCACATGAAAGAACGCGTCGAGAGCTTTCACCTGACGTGTCGATTGCCGCTCTACGACGTAACACGAGCGAGCTAGAGCCGTTTTCCGTTTTGACCTTCGGGGCACTGTAGCGCGCGCAATTCAAACTTTTGAATCTCGACTTCTCTTAGCGGAATGATCAGTGAGTCGAGACCTATTCGTAGAGCCCAAGATCGTTTCTCTACGTCTTTCCAACGCCGAGATCCGAGAGCGTTACGTACGCACGTACGCACGTACGCACGTACGCACGCACGCACGCCGAGCTCTCCTAGGGTGTCGCCCGGCTGAGGCCGGGCGAAAAAAGTTCAACCTATACTTTGTGTCTGTCAAATCTTGGTGAAGAGTATAGTGAGTTTCATTCGCATAATTAGCCGTATCTAGAGAAGGTATCTTGAAAACGTGTACCACAATTTAAATGCAGCTATTACCACGATACGGTTGTCTGTACAACTGATCTAAAGCTCAGTGATATCGCCGCGTTCGCTATATTGTATCGGCATGATACGACGCCGTTGATCTGAAGTTTTATCCCTGTGGGAACTGGGAATACGCCACATCGAACAAAAAAACTTGCCAACTGTTTGGTGCAGTCGTTCTCAACCAGGGATTTCGTTTGGTTGCGTATTTCTATAGAATTCCACAATTGCAAACAATTTTGTCTGTGTTACAAATTATCCGCGGTCTACGCTCTTTCCATTTCTGAAGAAATTTCGCCGCTAGTCCATCAGGCGACAAAGTCGATTTTCGACATTTTTACATTTTAATTGTAAATATCTTTAAATTGCAAAATTTCAAAATTGTAGAACCATGTCACAAATGCTTATTACCTTACGACCTTTCAATTTCCGCATTCACATTCGTCAATAAATGACGTTCTATTTTTGTCAATTTATGACATTTTGACAAACAGTTGCGTATTTCTGTAAAATTCCACATTTGAAAAAAATTTCTTTTGTGTTACAAATTGTCCACGACCTATGCTCTTTCCACTTCTGAAGAAATTTCGCCGCTAGCTCATCAGGCGAAAAAGACGATTTTCGACATTTTCATATTTTAATTGTAAATATCTGCAAATTGCAATTTTTCTAAGCTGAAAAACTACGTCACAAATTCTTATTGGCTTACCGCGTTTCAGTTTCTGCATTCACATTAGTCAATAAATGACGTTCTATTTTTGTCAATTTATGAAATTTCGACAAACAATTGCGTATTTCTATCAAATTCTACATTGACAAAAAATTTCTTTTGGGTTACAAATTATCAGCGGTCCGTTCTCTTTCCATTTCTGAAGAAATTTCGCGCCTAGCTCATCAGGTGAAAAAGTCGATTTTCGACATTTTTGAATTTTAATCGTAAATATCTCGAAAATGCGAAATTAGCAACAGAAACGGACATCGGATCCGTACTCAGCGACCTTGACTCTACTTGACCATCTATGTCATGTTTCTTACTTCGGTGGCACGGACGGACGGACACACACACACACACACACACATTGTCAACCGCATATATACACCTCGCCGCGCTGAGGCGCGGCGAAAAAAACACCTTTTTACCTTCTTGCATTTTGACGTCATTCTCCTGCATATTGTCCAGCCCGAGAAGTGCCAAAACTGAAAATGGCATGCCAAATTTCAATTGCTGGGGAGGTAGGTTGATTACTGTAACCGAATAAAGTAGATACTACCGGGGTTTTCCGATTAAAATGCCCCTTGAATAGAAATCCCATTGACTTCTATTAAGATTTCCTGCCAAATAGAAGTCCCGGCGATTTCTATTTGGAGCGAAAATTTTGTTGCGCGATGACATGAATCATACAAAATGTACTATCGCATCATCACAATCATCACACTATCATAACAATACTACCCACAATAGACATTTATTGCGCTTCCACAAGCTCAAAGTTCCTTACCGCTCCCAGGAAAGCCGTTAGTTGAGTGAATATGATGTGACATGGCTGCGAATCACAAGAGAGAAGTCGCACACACTGCTGAGAGTTATAGGATGCGCTTGACAGCTCCTTTGTTAAGCAAAACTCTCAATTTTGTTGGAATCAACTTCATTAACTCAAATTCAATGTTTCAAAATATAAGTCCCGGAACTTCTATTTGGGGACAAAGTGGAGCTACAAACAAGTCTCTTTTAAAAAGCGGAGTGGTTTTGAGCTTTGAATTTTTACTGAGATTGTAGCAAGGCGCTTTCCGGTTTCGTGCAGCGTCTAGACTCTCCTCACGACTACACTTTTTGGAGTGGTCTTGCTACGCAACATTGGTATCGCTCGAGTTTAATTCTTTACACCAAGAAAATCATCTTTCTAGACTAAATTTAAAAAAAGACACCGTAATCTAACGCAAAACTACAGGTTAATTGTGAGCATAATTTGATGTTGGCTTGCCATGAGCTCTTCAGCGATGCAAGACCGCCGCTCTGCAACGCACGAGTGCCGAGATATAACAAACCAAAATCTGCAGTTTTCATCGCGTTTTGGTTACTACTGGAACCCTCTGCTTCAACTTTTGAAACTTTCTGTTGTCGAATTCTTGCTCAGGAGGTCGAGCGCTTCATTTTGATATGCGATTCGACTAGGTTCGGTTCGATGAAGTTTTGACTTTTCGCGGACCTTACTTTGGGATACTGTAGCGCGCAATTATAAAAATTTGTTATTTCGACGTCATAGTTCGCGAGAGGAGTCCGAGGGCTACCCGTCGATGTGTCGAACTCAACTCAGCAACGTCAGACAAGCGAGTTATTAAACCCAAAGCAAGCATGTGGTTTTCAGTTTTTGACGCGTTTTGGTTACTGTAGCTCTCTATTTAAACTTTTGAAACTTTTTGTTGTCGGATTCGTGCTCAGGAGCTCGAGCGCTTCACTTTGATATGCGATTTGACTAGGTTCGGTCAACTTTTGTCTTAAAATGGACCCCACTTTGGGATGCTGTAGCGCGCGAGTTTGAAAACTAATTTTGGTTTTGACTACTCAGGTGGCTAGAGGAGTCCGAAGGCTACTCGACGATATCTCAAACTCCACTCTACGACCTCAAACGAGCGAGCTATTAAGCCCGAAGCGAGCGTGACGCACGCACGTACGTTCGTACGTACGTGCGTACGTACGCACGCCGAGCTCTTGATAGGGTTCGCTCGGCTGAGGCCGAGCGAAACAAGTCTCTTTTAAAAAGCGGAGTGGTTTTGAGCTTTAAATTTTCACTGAGATTGTAGCAAGGCCCTTTCCGGTTTCGTGCAGCGTCTTTGACTCTACTCGCGACTACACTTTTTGGAGTGGTCTTGCTACGCAACATTGGTATCGCTCGGGTTTAATTCTTTACACCAAGAAAATCATCTTTCTAGACTAAATTTAAAACAAGCTGTGTGTGTAAAAAGTTCAACCTATACTTTGTGTCTGTCACATCTTGGTGAACAGTATAGTGAACTTAATACACATCATTAGCCGCATCTGGAGAAATTAGCTTGAGAAAGTCTGCTATAAACCAAGTGCAGCTATTACCACGATACGGTTGTCTGTACAGCTGATCTAAGTGATCAGTGATATCGCCGCGTTCGCTATATGTTATCGGCATGATACGACGCCGTTGATCTAGAGTTTCTAGCTGTGTAAAATCCTCACATCCAACAAAAAAACTTGCCAAAGATGGAAACTTGCTAGCGTCTCAACGTCAACACAACTATCAGAGCTTTGAGGCTCCGTAAACAACTTGGCCCACTTTTGGAGCAACTGGACTGGACGCGACTACGACGATGACTCAGCAACGCAAACGGACGCCAACACTTCGCTGGGTGTTATCGACGCCATCGTGTGACAAGATGCCAATCGACGGGGTGGTGGTGTGAGCGTAGGTATAGTCTTCAACGAAACTCGCTACCGGTAGCATTGAACACAGAGATTTAAGGTTATGTAAACAATTTTGCTGACGTGGAGAAACCAGAAGACGCTACACCGATGGTGGTTTGGCTATTCGGCGTCAAAACGTAAATGACAAAACCAGAATGAAGCGCAGCAAAAATGCAAAAGGGTCGCCGAGGTTCGAACCTCGGTCGGCTCGCACGTTTTTGCGCGCGATCCGGCGGCTTTCCCGCCTACGCCATGCTGTCGCATCACAGCGATTCTCAAAACGGCGCTCTTATACTCTCAGTTGGCGTCTATTCAGCAGACTACGGTGCTTTAGCACGTGATATGCCCCGTAAGCACCGTAACATTGCAAATAGAGATAATTTGTCAAAAAATTTCAAACTTCAAACGTTGCACCCACACTCATTTTGAAATTAGCAACAGCAAATCTCATCGGATCCGTAATCGGCGACATCGACTCTACCTGACGCCATCTGTCACGTGTTTTACTTCGGCTGGACAAAAAAGTTCGCGGACTACACATCGTCATCTGTATATATACACATCGCCGCGCTGAGGCGCGGCGAAAAAAGACACCGGAATCTAACGCAAAACTACAGGTTAATTGTGAGCATAATTTGATGTTGGCTTGCCATGAGCTCTTCAGCGATGCAAGACCGCCGCTCTGCAACGCACGAGTGCCAAGATATAACAAACCAAAATCTGCAGTTTTCATCGCGTTTTGGTTACTACTGTAGCCCTCTCATTGACCTTTTGAAACTTCTGTTGTCGGATTCGTGCTCAGGAGCTCGAGCGCTTCACTTTGATATGCGATTTGACTAGCTTCGGTCAACTTTTGTCTAAAAACGGACCCCACTTTGGATACTGTGGCGCGCGAGTTTGAAAACTTTTTTTTCAGTTTTGAACACTCAGATGGCGAGAGTACTCCGAGGGCTACCCGTCGATATCATACGTGTAAGCGCCAACCGGCCAGGGGGGGGGGGCGGGGGGGGGTATAGGACCCCTCAGGGGGGGGGGGTCTGAGGTCCCCTGGAGGGGGGGGGGGGGTCAAATGACCTAAAAATTTTGCCAAAGAAAGTACCAAAAAATAAGAAAATTTTGCTAAAATAGGCCAAAAAGTGCCAAAAATCGCTTAATTTTGGTCAAAGATGTCCAAAATATAGTGCCGCAGGCGAAAATTTGGCTATTTTCAAGTGCCGCAGGCGAAAATTTTGTAATTTTGAAGGGGCACAGGCGAAATTTGTGACATTCCTGGGGGGGGGGTCTTTTGGGGAAGGCGGGGAGGGGGGTACCAGGGGGGGGGTATGGGGGGGGTACACTTTCGGCTAGGGGGGGGGGGGCTTACCCCCCCCATACCCCCCCCCCCCGGTTACACGTATGGTCGATATGTCGAACTCAACCCAGTAACGTCAGACAACCGAGTTATTAAGCCCGAAGCAAGCGTGTCGTTTCCAGTTTTCGACGCGTTTTGGTTACTGTAGCTCTCTGTTTAAACATTTTAAACTTTTCGTTGTCGGATTCGTGCTCAGGAGCTCGAGCGCTTCACTTTTATATGCGATTTGATCAGGTTCGGTCAAGTTATGTCTTAAAATGGACCCCACTTTGGGATACTGTAGCGCGCGATAAAAAACTTATTTCAGTTTTGAACACTCAGATGGCGTGAGGAGTCCGCGGGCTACCCGACGAGGTCTCAAACTCCTTCCTACGACGTCAGACGAGCGAGTTATTAAGCCCGAAGCGAGCGTGACGCACGCACGTACATACATACGCACGCACGTACGCACGCCGAGCTCTTGATAGGGTTCGCTCGGCTGAGGCCGAGCGAAAAAATGCCACCACCAAATACAAGTCCCAGGGCTTCTACTCGGAAAACCCTACTGACTGGTGATTACAACATGCAGTCAATGTCCAGCAGTTAAGCTTAGGCTTGAAAATCGGGAGCGAAATTCAAAAACTTCTGATTTAACGTTAACTTGTGATAGGCTCTTCAACGATGACAAAGTAGGTATGTACAATGACAATGAAGTGGCACAGGACAACAAATTGGCAAATAAATGAAATAAATATTTAAAATAAAATAAAATAACAAATTGCCAAATGAATAAACCCTTCAATAAGCTCCCCGGGCGCTCATTATTTCAATCTAGTGCACCACTAGGATTGGCGCTTATTGGATGGGGGGGGCGCTTATTTGGCCGAAAATTTTTAGTTGTGGTAGCATTTTACGTACATTTGCATGGATTTTAGACTGAAACTGTTGAGGTTATGATCAAAGTGCTTAACTATTGCATAGATTCATATTGGATAGCCTTCTCTTGTAGTGCAGAAATCGTCACAGAGTACATACGTACGATACATGGAGAGGCTACCGTGCACCGCAACTAGAGTTCTACTGAATTAAGTCGCGGAAGTTTGGTATTGTTCAAACTTCAAACAGCCTACCTAGATTGATTTTGTCACAGAAAGTGTGAGCAGCATGGGTCACTCTGTGCGCGAGCTGTGGGTGATGAGAAACCGTTTCATAGAATTTAACTGCATTGATACACGCCCGAGCAGTCGATCTATGCACTCATGCCACCCACTTGCTATAAAAGCCAACGCCAGTCGAGGATCCGTTGGTGGTGCTGGTCAAATCACTTGCGAATGATGGTCAGAAAAGAAGGTGGAGGGCTGGTAAGGTGGATATTCTGAAAAATTATGACCATATGTTGCAATATCTCCTAATTACCCAACAAACTAAGAAGTAGCACATTTCTGGAGATGCGGTTGGGATTAGTTGGTTGGCCGTTGCCCTCTTCCCGACAGCCGGTTTTACGGGGCAGCCCGCGTGCCCCAACCCTCCTCCTTTCGCAGCCGGGCTTGGGACCGGCCATGGGGGAGTTTGACCCTCCAGTGAGCGCCCTGGGTGGTTATTCTTTCAACCTAAAACTATAACTGCACTGAACTGCACTGAAACACGCCCGAACAACTGACCCTAGCACACATGCCACCCAATTTTTTAGAAGTTTGTAAATAAATCCTGTAAAAACTAAAAATTATTATAAATGAAACAGTTTTGTCATATTTTAAAACGTGGGTAGTGCAAAAAAAACTTAGAAAACAACGAATAAAGCAATGGAACACAAACAAAAGCGTCATGTCATGGACAAAATTGCAAATAATATAAAACGAATCAAGAACTTCCCCAAATTCGAATTTCAAATTTAAAATTTTAAAAATTCATTGTTGAAGATAAAAGTTGGTTAAAATAATTAATAAGAATGTAGTAAAGTGGTGTAATTGAAATGGGAAAAATTTTTGAAGAAGTGTAAATTTAGGAGAAATTTTTGTGGAAATTGATGAAATTCGAATTTAAACCAAACCAGGTGGAGGGGTGGTAAGGTGGATACTCTGAAACAATTTATGACCAATATCTCCTAGCCACCAAACCAAGTAGCACATTTCTGGAGACGCGGTTGGGATTAGTTAGTTGTGCGAAAAGCGGGGGAGGGGGGGGGGCACACCCTCCACTCTCCACCAGCCCTACCTACCCCCCCCCCCCCCTTCCCCCGCCTCCTCCCCCAATCCAACCTTCGCATCACCCCCCCCCCCCCCCCCCCCCCCCCCCACTCTTCTGCCCAACGATTAGGTACTCTAATGAACTGGAGAAGAAGAGTAAAGTTCAAAAGTTGCGGAAAAGCGTGCAGTTACCTTATTCCTGCGCAATCCGAATTCCGACGGGAAGGTGGAGCTGGTAACTCTTCTGGTTGACACCAATATTCGACGCCGAAAAGAAGGGATGCGTCACAATATAACATCGTTGTATTAATTAACTTGTAACTCTAATGTATAACGCAGAGAAAACTCTACAGTATCTTCCGCAAAGATGCACGTACGCATGTAGGTACATGTAGGCACACGTATGTAGGTACATAATATGTATGTTCACCTACAATCACAAACCTCACTGTCTCATATCAGCGAATATAAGGCTCGATAGACAGACGCAGGCCCCTCCACAACTTTCGGGTGACGTTCCGAACAGTTTGGGGACAGCAATGGATACAAACCTAACGTCGAACACCGAACACTTATCACTCTCAAGAGGAAGTTGGGTACTGTATCGCAAAACTTTGAATTACCTCTTCAAATTTCCTTGCCTAACCTGGAGTTTTGGTTAATCCTTACGCTTAGGCTTTCGTCTTCAAGTTCGGCTTAGCCGCGCTTCTAAGCACAAACTTTAGCCTAACTCATACTTACCCCTCGGTAATAATATAGCATATATATTTTCGCACCACAGTACGCTTGTGTCCAGCGTTTGTTGTTTACACATTGCTTTCCGTACGAGACACATAGGCGACGCGGCAAAACATGGTGTAGAATAAATTTGTTTATGGTTCAATGTACCAATGCACGTGCTAGCTCCATAGAGTCCGAAGGCTTGTAAGCCTTGCGCCGATTGGTTGAAACCATTGGCGCCAACCAATCACCGTTGGCTGGAGCAAAGGAACGTATTTTAACAGAGCTGGAAAAGCGTATGAGCGAGCAGTAGGGGAGTGTACGTACATTCCATTCGATCGGCTATTCTCCATGCACTGCCATGGCGCGCGTTCGATTTGTAACGTGCCTGCGTGTGAGAGCTTTTCGGAAAGCGACAGGCCGTTACTTCCCGTCTATCCAAAGAGACGGCGCAACCACTCTTCGAGTCAGGCCAGACTACGTATGCACCGACTGACTAGCCTAGGGCCTAGGCATCGTTAGAATAGCATGAGTCGACACAGAAGAATGCATGCGATTACGCGCTGAGAGAGAACGGCAACAGAGCTACGGGAAGTAAATCTCGGATGAAATACGAGAGCGTTACATCTCCCCCCTTTTCGGAAAAAGCGATTACGAAGAAATCGCGCTTCAAAACTAAATAAAGTAATGGAATAAAGGAATACAGTCATACGTGTAACCGGGGGGGTAAGCCCCCCCCCCCCTAGCCGAAAGTGTACCCCCCCCATACCCCCCCCCAGGTACCCCCTCCCGCCTTCCCCAAAAGACCCCCCCCCCCCTAGAATTTCAAAAATTTTCGCCTGCGGCGCTTAAAAATGGCAAAAATTTCGCCTGCGGCGCTTGAAAATAGCAAAATTTTCGCCTGCGGCGTGATATTTTGGACATTTTTGACCAAAATTAAGCGATTTTTGGCACTTTTTGGCCTATTTTTGCAAAATTTTCTTATTTTTTGGTACTTTTTTTAGCAAAATTTTTAGGTCATTTGACCCCCCCTCCAGGGGCCTCAGACCCCCCCCCCCCCCTAGGGGTCCTATACCCCCCCCCCCCCCCCCCCCCCCTGGCCGGTTGGCGCTTACACGTATGAATACAGTAACAGCCTAACACCGAATCAAGTACAACAAGAGAGCAAAACAATGCCTAGCAACGCGCAGCGAAGTGGATTGCGTCATGCTGCGTGGTGTATGCGTGTTGTGTTGCCAACGGAAGTCGTGATGACAAGTCACAATTGGTTTAGGCGAATGCGCGTTCCCATGATGGGGAAAGACGAATGAGCGATTGTCTGAGGAGTGAGCGACTAACTCCGAATCCGATTGGCCAGTCGTGACGCGTCGGCGCGCCCTCAACGGCTGATGATCTTGCGCTGATTTGCTAACGAAACTCGTGGTAACCAATCACAGTTGGGTTTGGCGCATGCGAGACCGACGGGATTATTCCGTGTCAAAATATCTCGGCAAGCAACTGATGGGAAGACAGCGGAACCGTCCACAACGTAGATGTGATACTGTGACCTTTGGTGCTCGTCAGTGCCATCCATGCCAATACCACCCGGTGGGGGGGGGGGGGGGGGATATTTAATCTGCCAGCCCATTCGTATGAAACGCTCACCGATCTCAACGCTGGAAATTCGTAGAAAAACGACTTATGACCCTCTAGGCGGCACCGCCGGAAAGGGCTCCCTAGGTGGTCCGACGCGGGAGTACGGTAGAAAATTTGAATTTTCAAAATTTTTTCCGAGCTTTAAAAAATCGTAGCTCGAGTTTGCGACGGTGGATCCTCGCCAAGTTTTAACTTGTCCGAGAACGCTATATTACCTTTCATTCGAGACCAAAACCGCCGAGATTGCTTGCGCCGTTCTTCAGATACGCTGTGCCAAAAGTGCCGGGTCTCGAGCGGAAATTTCGGATTTTCGACTTTGGGTGGAGATTTGGCTTGGAAAGCGCGCCTTTAGCGGTAAATTGGCAATCGCAACGTGTTCTGCGTCAGAAGTTGGTCTAGACAAAGTGTCTTGACTATTTTGAGCTGCTGTACTCCGGCCGCACCGAATTTTTGAATCCCGGTGTCAAATTTTCGAAATTGAGTCGGTACTTGTATCGGGGGTTTTTGACGACGGACGCTGAACACGAATCCGGTGTTTGTTTTGCGATTTGGGACGCCTTTATCTGATTTTGGCGCCCGGCGGGCCAAAAATTGGGTTCATGGGGTCAAAATTTCAAAATTGATTTGACAGTTGTTCCTGGGGTATTCGGCAGTATTCGCGAATCCAGCGTTTGTTTTGCGTTCTGAGTTTCATTTAGCCTGCTTTGGGCGTCAGAACACGCCCCAAACATGTCCAGACTTGACCGAACATGTTCAAACTTGTCCAAGTATGTCCAAACATGTTCAGACTTGTCCAAACACGTTCAAACACGTCCAAACTTGTCCAAACTTGTTCGAACATTGTCGGCGACACTAAACACGAGTCTGGCAAGTATTACTACCGAGTAGTGAGACGAGCGACCAGTCTACTGTGCTTCGAAACAAGCGGAGTGCCACCCTGAAGGTCCCCTTCAGCGTTAAACTAGTGTGCTCTGTCAATTGTTTGCCAAAACTTTAACAAGTTTTCGTCACTTTTTTCGCCGCGCCTCAGCGCGGCGAGGTGTATATGTACGGATGACAATGTGTGTGTGTCTGTCTGTCTGTGTGTGTGTGTTTCCGTCGCACCGAAGTAAAGTCAGTGGCATATGTGGTCCGATGTCAGTGGCATATGTGGTCCGAGTCGATGTTGCTGAGTACGGATCCGATGTCCGTTTCTGTTGCTAATTTCGCATTTTCGAGATATTCGCAATTAAAATTCGAAAATGTCGAAAATCGACTTTTTTGTCTGATGCGCCAGCCGCGAAACTTCTTCAGAAATGGAAGGAGCATGGACCGCGGATAATTTGTAACACAAAAGAAATTTTTTGCAAATGTGGAATTTAATAGAAATACGCGATCATTTGTCAAAATTGCATGAATTGACTAAAATACAACGTCATTTATTGACGAATGTGAATGCAGAAATGGAAAGGTCGTATGCCAATAAGGATTAGTTACATAGTTTTGCAGTTTTTAAAAATTGCAATTTCGAGATATTTTTAATCAAAATATGAAAATGTCGAAAATCGACTTTTTCACCTGATGATATAGCGGCGAAATTTCTTCAGAAATGGAAAGAGTATAGACTGCGGTTAATTTGTAACGCAAGAGAAATTTTTTGCAAATATGGAACTTAATAGAAATACGTGATTATTTTTCAAAATTCCATAAATCAACAAAATAGAACGTCGTTTTTGACGAATTTGAACGCAGAAATGGTAACGCCGTATGCCAATAAGGATTAGTTACATAGTTTTGCAGTTTTTAAAAATTGCAATTTCGAGATATTTTTAATCAAAATATGAAAATGTCGAAAATCGACTTTTTCACCTGATGATATAGCGGCGAAATTTCTTCAGAAATGGAAAGAGTATAGACTGCGGTTAATTTGTGACGCAAGAGAAATTTTTTGCAAATATGGAACTTAATAGAAATACGTGATTATTTTTCAAAATTCCATAAATCAACAAAATAGAACGTCGTTTTTGACGAATCTGAACGCAGAAATGGTAAGGCCGTATGCCAATAAGAATTTGTGACATAGTTTACAGTTTTAATAAAATCCAATTTCGAGATACCTAGAGTTAATATTTAAAAAAATGTCAAAATCAGTCAGAATCAGACGGTCAGAACAGCTGTTTACTGATGAATGTGCACTCGGAAACAGAAATGCGTACGCTGAACACAGGAATTCGCTCGCACCAAACTTTTGGCAAGTTTTTTGTTGGATGTGACGCTTTCACACAGGTAGGAAACATCAGATAAACGGCGTCGTATCATGCCGATAACCGAACGCGGCGATATCACTGAGCTTCAGATCAGCTGTACAGACAACCGTATCGTGGGGATAGCTGCACTTGGCATTAAGGTACACATTCTCAAGACACTTTCTCCAGATTCGGCTAACGATGTGTACAAAGTTCACTATACTGTTCACCAAGATTTGACAGACACAAAGTATAGGTTGAACTTTTTACACACACAGCTTGTTTGAAAGCGTTGCTTGAAAGAGGGATGTTCTTGCTCTAAAAGCCAAATCGCGGGCGAAATCAATATTGCTATGCAATACCCTCTTGCGAAGCGGGGGTCATGAAGCGGAGCATCCGGGCGATGAACTCTCGCACTCTCTGCAGAAAGAACGCAACTCTTTACAATGTCGGTCAGAATACAAACTCAACTTTTTAATACCGGAGCTTGTTGCCGTTTATAGGGTGGCGGAGACGAGTACTATTCCCCGCCGAAAGGGGAATATGGGCGCTTGCAGCAGTGGCGTGTCATCGTGAAGTCACTGGACGAGCAAAGGACATATTACGTGTAGTCGGGGGGGGGGGGGGGCGAGGCTCCCCTACTTACCAAAAGACCCCCTCCAGAATTGTCAAAAATTTTCGCCTGTGGCGCTTTATAGTGTATTTTAGCTTTTTGTCCAATTTTAGCCAATTCTTGACGCTTTTTGGTCTATTTTGCAAGAATTTGCGCATGTTTTGGCACTTTTTTGGCAAAATTTTTAGGTTATTTGACCCCCCCCCCCTCCCCTCGCCCCCCCCCCCCCCCCCCCCCCCCATAGCTGGTTGGCGGCTACACGTATGGCAGAGGAGGAGCTTCAGGCGTCCCTCCACTCAGCAGCAGGCAGTGACCAAGCAGGAAAACGCGTGATTGACAAGCTCTCATTGCCATTGCCTTAGGTTGTGTTCGTGGCAGAGTTGACAAAACTGTGATAACAGTGGCTCGAGTGTGCCGGTTCGGGTCGGAAATGATAACCTCAAGTGTCGTGTTGCAATTGAAGTGTTTTGGCTAGGTTGTGACTGTCGCAAGGTGTATTGTCCTGCAGTACGTTTGGCGCAGTGTATTGTCGCGCAATGTCGTTCTTTACTGCCTTGACATGCAATGTATGCTTTGGAGTCACGTGAGAAAGGCAACGATCACACAATTTGATCTGTTATACCACCCCACCCCCGCCACCCCTCTTGGCACTAGAACACAATTTGGTAGGCAGCACATTGCCAAATACAGTAACCGGCTCTAGAAGAGCTCCATGAGTAAGCCAAGCCTGCACGATATTTTGTTTTAGTCTAACTGATTTTGCGCATACACCCGTGCTACATTCATCGGTGGCGTCCCTTCACTCCAAATCTCAAGTACCTCGACTACCAAATAGAATAATCAAGAGCCGTTTCGGATCTTCCTAAATCACTCTTCATGGTAGTCGGCAAAGACAAACTACATATGGCGTGCTTCGAATATGCACATCAAGCCGCCGATAGATTCGGCCCCTTGCCTAACCTTGTTGCGTGTGCGCGTTTCGACCGGAAGAAAACCCGTGTGTAGGCGACGAATAGAAACGCGTTTCAGTTTCAGTTAAAATTGCGATGCGGGCTAATTCAGTTTTCGGTGAAGTTGTCTAAGCTTCAGTTTCAGCCGCTTCATGGTAACGAAAATTTCGCCTGCGGCGCATTATTCAGGCTGTTTTAGCCCAAATTATGGGCTATCTTAAAATTGTTCGGTACAGTTTCGAAAAATTTCCGCATTCTACAGTTGTCAAAATGTTTAGGTCGTTTGATGAGCCCCTTCCAGTGAGTCCCAGACCGCCCCCCCACCCAACCCCCTCGACAGTTAGCGTCAACACTTGTCCGCTTGGCCATACGTGTAACCGGGGGGGGGGGGGGGACGCCCCCCCCCCTAGCCGAAAGTGTACCCCCCATACCCCCCAGGTACCCCCTCCCGCCTTCCCCAAAAGACCCCCTCTAGAATTTCAAAATTTTTTGCCTGCGGCGCATAAAAATGGCAAAAATTTTGCTTGCGGCGCTTGAAAATAGCAAAATTTTCGCCTGCGGCGCTATATTTTGACGTTTTTGACCAAAATTAAGCGATTTTTGTCACTTTTTGGCCTATTTTTGTTGGCAAAATTTTTAGGTCATTATTTGACCCCCCCCCCCTCCAGGGGCCCTCAGACCCCCCCCCCCCCCCTGAGGGGCCCTATACCCCCCCCCCCGACCCCCCCCCCCTGGCCGGTTGGCGCTTGCACGTATGCCCTTGGCTGTTGGTGGTTCATAGATCTGCAAGCATTTGGTGGACTTTGATTAAACGCTTTAACGAGATCTGACGAAATTATGACAAAATCCGCCCAAGATACACAGCCTGTTCTACTAGAGTCATGAAATAATGGTAATTTCCAAGAGCCGCAGGCCAATTTTTTGCCATTTTCAAGCGCAGCAGGTGAAAATTTGTGAAATTCCTAGAGAGGTCTCTCAGGGGGGAGGGTGGTCACGGGGGCGTAAGGGGTGGGGCTTACACCCGCCTCCCCCCCCCCCCCCCCGGTTACACGTATGCGCCTGTGTGAATTTTAGTTTCAGTTACGGTGTTTCTGCCAGTTTGCAACTGAAATTGACGTCTGTGGAGCGAAGATATGGGCCACCAGCTGCATCTGATCACCGCTTGCCTCGTTGGTAAGTGACATGCTTTACAAGACGGAAATGATATGAACAAACAAAGCTAGGTACATAGCAGATCACATGCGTAAAAGTTGCCAGCATTCTGCAGCATTTGCAGCGCCGTAATATGACGTTCGTACGCATCAAGAGTGCGTGCACATTATGCCTCTTTGCGTATGCGCAAATACGTTCAAAGAATCGAGGTACAGTATGGGTGAATTTGCATAAGCGTCTCTCAGTACTTGGTATGCTCTGGCGCACATAGGTACAATAGGTAATAACATTTCCACACTGTACTGTAGGCCCATATGTTGGCTAACAAAGCTCGACTTTTGCAGCGGCAACGCTTTGCGTCGTCAGCAGCGAATACATTCTAGACCGCCAGATCATTGTGAGTTACAAGTTTGTTGTTCTAATTGGTGGATTGCTTTGTTGATACAGAGTGGTTTATGAGTATACGTGTAAGCGGGGGGTGGGGGGGGGGGGGGGGGGCGTATGGGGGGTATGGGGGGTACACTTTCGGCTAGGGCATCCCCCCCGGTTACACGTATGGCCAAGCGGACAAGTGTTGACGTCAATGGTCCAGGGGGTTGGGTGGTGGTCTGGGACTCACTGGAAGGGGCTCATCAAACGACCTAAACATTTTACTTAGAATGCGGAAATTTTTCGAAAATTACCAACAATCTTCAGAGAGTCCATAATTTGGTCAAAACAGCCTGACAGCGCGCTGGCCAGGGGGCGAAATTTTTGTTACCATGAAGCGGCTGAAACTGAAGCTTAGACAACTTCACCGAAAACTGAATTAGCCCGCATCGCAATTTTAACTGAAACTAAACGCGTTTCTATTCGTCGCCTACACACGGGTTTTCTTCCGGTCGAAACGCGCACACGCAACAAGGTTAGGCAAGGGGCCTGACGATTCTTATCGGCGGCTTGATGTGCATATTCGAAGCACGCCAGATGGAGTTGGTCTTTGCCGAATGATCATAGAAGAGCGATTGAGGAAGATCCGAAACGGCTCTTGATTGGTCTAAAAGGTAGTCGACGTGCTTGACAATTCATAGTGAAGGCAAGTTATTAACGAATGTAGCATGGGTGGATGCGCAAAATCAGTTAAGAATGAAACAAAATATCGTGCAGGCTTGGCTTACTCATGAAGCTCTTCTTGAGCCGGTTAAAGCAATTATCAATGTGCTGCCTACCAAATTGTGTTCTGAGCGCCCAGAAGGGTGGCGGCGGCGCGCAGGCACACCGGATTTGGTTGTGTGATCGTTGCCTTTCTCACGTGACTCCAAAGCATACATTGCACATGCTGAGGGAATAAAAACAACGAAAGACATTGCGCGACAAATACACTGCGCTAAACGTACTGCAGGACAATACACCTTGCGACAGTTATATGTGAGCCAAAACACTTCAATTGCAACACGACACTTGAGGTTATCATTTCCGACCCGAACCGGCACCCTCTAGCCAGTGCTGATCAGAATTCCGTGAACTCTGCCATGAACACAACCCGCAAGGAAATGGGGACGAGAGCTTGTCAATCACGCGTTTTCCTGCTTGGTCACTGCCTGCTGCTGAGTGGAGGGACGCCTGAAGCTCTTCCCCCGCCATACGTGTAGCCGCCAACTAGCTATGGGGGGTGGGGGGGGAGGGGGGGCGAGGGAGGGGGGGGGGTCAAATAAAATGAAAAATTTTGCCAAAAAAGTGCCAAAACATGCGAAAAATAATGCAAAATAGACCAAAAAGCGTCAAGAATTGGCTAAAAATTGGACAAAAAGCTAAAAAAAAGTATATAGTGTGACAGGCGGGAATTTTTGACAATTCTGGAGGGGGTCTTTTGGTAAGTATGACAACTGAAACTGACCGAGAAGGTATATGGACATACATC
>JASAMZ010004908.1:0-14826 GCA_030248115.1 Linhomoeus sp. GSCO2_2 | reverse complement strand
TATGTGGTCTTACGACTCATTTACATATTGCTTAGAGCCCTCCGGGAACATCTCCCAAAATTGTCCTACTTCGTTTTGTGGGTGCCTCAGAAGTGTCCCAGCTTCATTCAGGAGGCCCCTGCAAACGTGGTTCCCAAAGATCGCTCCTGACTCGTTTTGTGGGTGCCTCAAAGTGCCCCCGCTCATTCAGGAGGCCCTGCCAAACCCCCCCCGGAACTGCTGCGATTCTCGTTTTGTGGGTGCCTCAAAGAGGCCACTTCATTCAGGAGGCCCTGCAAACGTGTCCCAAAATTGTGAACTTAGTTTGTCGGTGCCCTCAAAGTGCCCCCCGCTCATACAGGAGGCCCCTCCAACACCTGCTCCCCCAAGAATCAACCTACTTGTTCAGTCGGCTCTCTCAAAGTGCCCCCGCTCGTTCAGAGGCCATGGGAACATGCTTCCCAGAATTGTACAACTCGTTTTGTGGGTGCCTCAAAGTGCCCCCGCTGGCTTCAGAGGCCATGCAAACATGCCAAATTTTCTCCTCTCTCATTTCGTGGCTGCCTAAAATCCCCCGCTGGTTCAGGAGGCCCTGCATACGTGTCCCAGGAATTGTCCTCTCGCTTTGTGCGTGCCTCAAAGTGCCCCTTAGCTTAGGAGCCCCTGTATACGTGTTCCAAAATTGGTCCTGCTCGTCCCGTACGTTACCCAAATGGGTCAATCTAGACAGAGAGCCTCTACCATCTTTGTCTCAAGGTAGCCTACATAGGATAAGCGTATGTTGATTGGCTCCGCCAATTAGAAAGTTAAGAGTACTTCATGTAAAATGCCTGAAGGCGAAAAGGAGGATGTACGAAGTATGAAGCATGTAAAAGTAAGAGTATTAAACGATATTCCCTACTGAGTGTTGAGAATGCGGCGCTTTGCACCACCCACCATTTTGCCAAGGAGAATAGTACCAGTATTGATTAAAAGAAAGCATTTTCGGCTAAAATAATCCACACAAACTGCGCAAAGGTCACAACGACACGCGGTAACATATTCGGCACACCCTAGCGTGTCGTTGTGAGCTTTCGCAGTTGATGATGATTTAGTCGAAAATGATTCTTCAATCAATACTGGTACTATTCTTTTTTTAACAAATGGATGGGCAGCACAAAAGGCCGCATTGCTACACCAGAGGAATATCGTTTAATACTCTTACTACTTTTACATGCTTCATACTTGGAACATATTCTCCTTTCTGCCTTTAGGCATTTTACATGAAATAGTAGCATGCTCCACATGCCAACATGAAAGCTGTAGATGCTGCCATGACATAGACACATCTGAAATTGACTTTCATTGCCAGTTTCAAAGAAATCTTCTAACAAACTGGAATCAAAGCGACTCACACGAGCAAAGTAGTGGTGAAATAATGCCTAAACTCGAGAACGTTGCAGCAAGCGATGCCGCAGCATTCCTGCTGCACCCTAACGCAGGGAAAATGAACTGAGGTTGCTTGCTGACCGGATAGGTCGAGTAAGTTCCCATTACTTTCCCGTATTGTCGCGTTTTGTGGAAAGTAGAGGTTGTCCAGACCAGGTTCTGACGAGATGTTGTACTCGCATCTGGGGTAGCCAGATTCCTGCAGAATGGTACCTAAGTGGATTATACAAATCGGGTTGAGCGCGTCAGCGCTCAACCCAATTTGTTCGGCTGGGGGCCAGTGCGCCCCCGGGGACTACGGGTTAGTACTACGTCATATAGGTAGACTTAACCGATCGGGCTGAAATTTTCACCATAGATGTTCATAGTAACAAGAAGTATTGTGCTAAAATTTCAGCCCAATCGGTTCGGTGGTTCCCGAGATATTAAATGAAAACTGTCGAAAAATTCAGCAATCTTGTACTGATCGCAAGGTTTTCGGCCTCGTTCTCGCGAACGGTACTAGCTAGGAGAGTGGTTGATGGCTCGTTAGAATTGTTTAGTAATGGCATTTTTTGTATTAAAAATTCAACGGGGTCGGTTGAGTATTCCGAGAGTTGTGGTGGCTTAAAAAAATGGCCGAAATTTTGGCTAAGTCCCGCTCAAGACGGCCGAGCTCTACTGGTGCACGCTGGGGCGACAGTCGATGCAATCTACCAACGAGCACCATAGGGCGAACTAAAGTGTAAAACATTTCATCTTTCTAAGTCGTCTCGCTAAAAAGTTACGTGGTGGCAAAGGTCACGTCGAGTACGGATCTGGGGCTCGGCCCAAGACGGCCGAGCTCTACTGGTGCACGCTGGGGCGCCAATCGAAGTGCTCCCCCAAAGTACACTATAGAGTGATCAAAAGTGTAAAACATTCCATCTTTCTATGACGTTTGAGTAAAAAGATACAAGGTGGAAAAAGTCCGGTCGGGTGCGGATCCGGGGCTCGGCTCAAGACGGCCGAGCTCTACTGGTGCATGCTGGGGCGCCAATCGAAGTTGTCCGGCAAAGAGTACCATAGGGTGAATAAGTGTATAAACATTTCATCGTTCTAAGTCACCCCAGCAAATAGTTACGCGGTATCAAAAGTCCCGTCGAGTATGGATTTTTGAGTCCTGGGCCGAAAATTTGAGAATTGAGTTTACAGTTGTTTCTGGGGTTTTCGACGATGCTGAACACGAATCCAGTGTTTGTTTCGGGATTTGGGGTGCCATTTGCCGATTTCAGTGCCCGGTTGGCCAATTTCAGGTCCTGGGGTCAAATTCTGAAAATCAGGTTTACAGTTGTCTCTGGGGTTTTCGAGGACACAGAACACGAATCGGTGTTTATTTCGGGATTCGGGCTGCCCTTTGCCTGATTTCGGCGCCCGGTGGGTCAAATTTTGGGTCCTGGGGCCGAGTTTTCAGAATTGAGTTGACAGTTATTTCCAGGGTTTCCGAGGACGGTGTTAGTTTTGCGATTTAGGTTTCGTTTACCTGATTCTACCTGCAATTCGTAGTCGACGTCAAACTTTCCACACGTGTCGGTGCCGCAACCCCCGTGGCCAGACCTGCCCATGCATCAAACCTCCTGTGGCCAGACTTGTCTGTGCATCCAACCTCCTGTGGCCAGACCTGTCTGTGTCCCCACACCTATAACGGCAATCCTTTCAAAGCAGACCTGTCTATGTCGCCTCTCAACAAACCTGCTCTACGCTCCCGCCCCCCCCCCTGAAGGTGTCCACTCTGTGGACATGGTCAGGGTGTGTATTTCAGGAAAGTTCCCCCCTACTGGGGGGTAAGGACAGGTGAATTTGTTCGCCCTAAAGAAGACTGATGATGAACAGGCTGTGTATCTCAGATGATTTTGGGCCCTCTACTACACGGACAAATTCAGCGTGCTCTGTGTATGGGTGCCCAACTCTCACTAAATTATGAGTCTCTGTGTTTGTCGTTTGTGTACTTACTGCAAGCAAATCGCTTACCCAGCAGTAGTGCAGCAGAATGTGCATTTACCAACGTTAATACCTCCAGAAGCTCTGTTAGCAGGTGAAGCCATCTATGTACTTGCGTGCATGGCTGAGCGGTCAAAGTGGGAGTTAGCCATGGGGTCCGTCACCCTTGCATACGTTGCACTGTGTGCGGACATTGTGTTGTGTGAGATGCGGTGGCAGGCACTGAAGCCACACACGTGTGTTGATAGTGGTAGAGTGCGTTTGCCGCATGTACGTTGTGCGTACGTGACAAGCTTCGTGCGCGTGAACAGAGCACGCTGAATTTGTCCGTGTAGTAGAGGGCCCAAAGTCATCTGAGATACACAGCCTGTTCATCATCAGTCTTCTTTAGGGCGAACAAATTCACCTGTCCTTACCCCCCAGTAGGGGGGAACTTTCCTGAAATCCACATTATTCGTCTGACGCCAAGGAATACTCATGATAATTGACAACTACGGACTAGACAGTACTCGAAGCCACAAACTTTGCTCACCGCAAAACGGTGCAGTAACTGTTCGCTTGGAATTACCTACCTAGTCTCTTATTTGCGTCATTGCCTGTACGTTGTGTTGGCTTGTAGCTCACCCTGTATCTGTTATCCATGACTTTCTCAAAGATGCTTCTGTGCCAAAAGTAGAGCGTGCCATTGGCCGAAGTGCCTTCCTCTATCTTCTTCCTCACAAGCAGCTTGACTCCATTTTCCTCTTGATACCAGCTTCGTCCCACTCTTAGAAGATCATTCTTCACCACTGGCCTCATTGAGTCTGCATTCATTAAGAATGGTTCCAACCGAAACATCTCCACAAAGCCAGTCTCGGCAACTCTGACAACTTGACTACACGCGGCCATGACTAGAACAGTTCCAACTTTCATCTTTCGGCGCTACAAGTGCACTAAACTAACGAAGCCAAGATCGGCGATACGTCAGAAGTACATGTATGTATGTACCATGCTGTTCTGGCAGTCTAAAGACTGTGCAGTTTCACCAGTTTCAAACAGCATGTCCAAGTGACACACTATCCAATGCATATGCCGTCTAAATAGGCTTCTGACCAAGACCTAGCCTAGGGCTTCAGACCTTGCCTAGAGAGAGACAAAAGGAAAGAGCATTCACCAGTCGGTGTATCGATTGGCACTTTTGTCGAGAGTGTGCTTACTCCAGCGATGCACATGCACATTACAAGATTCGGAAAACAGGCGAATTGAATGCCTGTGACGTGCGACCACAACAACGATGACGAGTGGTTGAGTCATGCAGGAAACAGCCAAATAGAAGTGTCGCGGCGGGTGATTTCCTCGCGTTACCCAGTGTCTAGGGCTATTCTTTCAGACGTCTTAACAGGAGTGGGAGGGAGTAGGGACTCAAGAACGGTGGCCTCAACAGCAGGGCCCGATCTGACCATACTGTTGAGGACATGGCGCTGCCAAAAATCGCCTACTTTTGGTCAAAAACGTCCAAAATATAGCGCCGCAGGCAACAATTTTGCTATTTTCAAGCGCCGCAGGCAAATATTTTGCCATTTTCAAGCGCCGCAGACAAAAACTTTTTGAAATTCTGGGGGGGGGGGGGTTTTTTGGGGAAGGCATGAAGGGGGTACCTGGGGGGGAGGGGTATGGGGGGAGGGGGGGGGGGGGTACACTTTCGGCTAGGGGGGGGGGGGGGGGGGGGTTAACCCGACAGCAATCTTTCTTTGATCACTGTTTGAGAGGGCGGAAACGGCACAGCAGCAGATAGTGCCGTCGTTGTCCGGGCAGTTTCCATTTTGTCTTGTCTTTGTCTTGTCCTTTTGACGCAAGTTAATATTGTCTTGTCTTTGTTTTGTCCGAAAAACTTCAAAGGATAAATTTGTTTGTTTTGTGCACAATTGTCCTTTTTTGTCCTCTTTTGTCCGACAAAATAGCATTTTGTCCCACAAAAATCGTTTTGTCCGACCCCTGTTTCTTTCACCGATGACCCCCTTTGAGTCACGATTGCCACGAAAACGTTTGGCGTACAAATCTATTGCCTCTCGATGTGTTGAAACGAAGATAACAAATCCACCAAGGCATGCATTTGCTCAGCAGTCAATGACGTGCGTGTATAAATGCCAACAGCGTCGCTGGCCAAGACTTTTTCAGAATATTTTTGTTCAATATTGCGTGTTTTTAATGAATATTTGCCTGGAAGAGGACAATAATTGACAAATTGTCGGACAAAATCGAACAAAAAAGGACAATTGTCCTTTTGCATTACCATTTTGATTTTGTATTGTTTTGTCTTTGTCCGGAGCCATCAAAATCCATTCTGTTTTGTCTTGTTTTGTGCACAAAGACAAATACAATGGTTTGTGCACAAAAGTTTTTGTGCACAACGACAGCACTAGCAGCAGACTGTTGTGTGGCCACTCGACAGCAAGCAATAGTAATCAACCTTGCGCCCTCTACAGTAACCACAACGAAATGCCATGCGCTGGGTCGCACGTGACTACAACAAATCCGTCACACTGACGCGCTGTCGCATTCAGCGCCATTAGCTGTCTCCAATGTAGTCGTGTGACACTGACGACCTCTTGCCCGTCGAACAGCGATGTTTGTGAGCAGTATACACGCCTGATCGGGATTTGTACATTATATTGGCTTGCAAGCACGGATAACAGAGGTTCAACGGTAGCTACAAAACTAGCTCAAAGATACAGTACTACTTGTAGTAGAGAAACGTCTTGTGAGTGGTCCCACCAAAAGAAACTGCGCCGCCGCTACCACGGTCGTCACCCAAGCAAAGCCGACCGGATCCACCAAGATACCACCCAGCAAAGGACCCAACGTTGCTCTGAAGGAAGCTTGTTGAACTGGCCGATGTCAAACAAGCTACAAAATCGTGAAAGTATGTACTGCATCCACCCCATTGAAAGAGCCGAGTTGAATGTTCCCGACACCATTGTAAACGTTGCCATGTCGTCTGGGTAGCCGCGTTCCCTGCAAGCAAACACAAAGACAATCCTAATGGTGACTTGCCGCCACTCGAGCGAAGTCAGTAGGCATCCAATTTCTGCACACTGCGTAGAAATCATTTCTAGGTACCTTGCAGTGTCCAAGGCCGCTTGAAACGTCGGCGTGAAGAGCATGGATATTGCCGCTCCAGTTGCTCCGAGGCTCAGACAGATTCCAAGCAGACCTCTGAAACCTCATGCGACTACCGTCACGCGTAGTCACCTGCTTCTAGTGCATGGTCAAGGACGCGTGGGTGTTTGCAGAGGCATAGACAATGTCGAACCAATGCGTACATGTAGTGCCGATAGTGATCACGTTAGTGCGAGCTGAAAGATCAAAATCCGAATCCTGATCACGTACTTCAAGAAATGCCAAACCCCAGTCACGATTTACGATCTCTATTTGACACACCTGCAAACTGCATATCATTGCCATGAATGCATGTACCCTGTGCTCACTTGCGCATGAACGGCAGCAGGGGAGAGGGGCCGAGACACAGCAGACTGAGAGCGGCGGAAATTGCCCCAGCAACCATGATAAGACGAGCTTGACCAGTTTTGTCGGTGGCCATTCCCACCAGTGGAGAGGCAAGCATGTATGACGCCACCATGATCAGGAAAATCACCCCCACCGACGCTGTAGAGAGCCCAAACTGAATTGCTTCGGTATGGCATGGCAGAGTTTCCGAGGGAGGGACATAGTTGATGAACATTGTGGTATTGTCAATGCCATGCCATTGTATGTTGTGACCTTGCCATATGCACTGCTTGCTCCTAGCTCACCTCACGAATGTAAGGCTCCATTAGAGGATCAACGAAGGTGATCGTAACTGCGTAGAGAGATATACCGCTCAAGATAATCGGGACTTCCGAAATTCTTAGAAACACTATTCCACTTCGACCAGATGAGGAAGAAGTGTCTAGAAGTGTCGTCATCGTCGTCGTCGTCGTCGTCCGTCGTCGGCGGTGGCGTCGTCGTCGTCGTCGTCGTTGTCGTCGTCGTCGTCGTCGTCGTCGTCGTCAGCGCATGCGCATGACTCGACACTTCACTAACCTCTTTCATGTGAAGGGACCACACAAACTGACAGTACGAAAACAGTGAGAAGCGCTGCGGCGAGAACAAGAAAAGGCATCGCGAATCCGCCAACCTAAACCGAACCACGAGAAAAATGATTGGATTACATTCGGTCGCTTTGCCATTATTCAAGCTTTTTTTAAAACAGAAAACACTAAAATATACCCAGATTTGTTCAAGTTGGCTAGGTTTAGCAGTATCCGACGCGATTAGACCACAGGCTCCATGATTTGAGTGTCAATGTACACGTACAGTACTGTGTTTAATTTATCTGCAGCAGTCTTTGCCAAATGCCAACCTCAAATAGGGCCCCACTAATCGGTGGCGCCACTGTGAAACCAATTCCCAGACACGTCTCCAACGTAGCCTAGAAGTGATGGTGTACAGTAGTTGTCAAGGTGCCTCAGCGGCACGTTACGCATGCGTTACGTTAACCTTCTGTTCTTCAGGTGGATCTGTGCGGATCTAATGACATCCGTGCGGTTCTTCGGTACGGCCGCTAGAGAAGAGCCACAGCGGAGACCGACACTGCAGCAGATTCCCCAGACGATTTCATGAAGATCGAGCTTTGTTGCGCGAAGATCCGTTGCGTATTTCGGAAGTTGTAAAATACGCATCGGCGCAATGCGAGTTTTCCGCTTTTGACGAAATTTCAACATGAGATAGACCTCGAAAAGACGCATCCAACGCAAGTTACCGCATGCCGCTACGATGCACCGTTCACGAGTTATGGCATGCCAAAGTTTGCGCTGCTTATTCATCTCTGTGACCCCTATGTTGAAGTAGGACAAACTTTAGGCCATAACTCGTGAACGGTGCGCGTAGCGGCTTGCGGTAACTTGCGTTGGATGCGTCTTTTCGAGCTCTATCACGTGTTGAAATTTCGTCAAAATCGGAAAACTCGCATTGCGCCGATGCGTATTTTACATTTTGCGGATCTTTTCAACCGGGAAATCGCGCGTAACTTCCGAAATACGCAACGGATCTTCGCGCAACAAAGCTCGATCTTCATGAAATCGTCTGGGGAATCTGCTGCTGTGTCGATCTCCGCTGTGGCTCTTCTCTAGCGGCCGTACCGAAGAACCGCACGGATGTCATTAGATCCGCACAGATCCACCTGAAGAACAGCAGGTTAACTCGTTAATAACGCAATAACGTTACGTGTTACGTTGCGTCAGCAATAGTGACCTTACGATAACGGTGCTCGTCCTGTCTGGAAAGCGACAGGCGGCCATGCTGAATGCCGCAGTGATGAATGCCGCGTCGGCCACCCCCTGAAGCACCCTGATCAACAGGGAGAATGAAGAAGCTGCAGCCATTCGGCGCTCGATCTACGGTACTGTAATGGCAAAGTTTGAAAGGTGCTATTGGGGAGTGCGAAGATAATTCCAATCAGACCTGAAAAGGAGCGCTCCAACGCCTGCAACTGCAAGAGCGGAGCAGTAGGTTCGTTTTGTGCCCAGCTTCACCATCTGAAACGACTGAGAATGAGAAAGAGAACATGTATGTAGCAAAACGCGTACCCACCATATATCCAAAGATTGGAGAAGTGACAAGCATGGAGAACTCGTACGAGCTGAATATGACACCGATTAAGCTATGAGACAGGCCTTTCTTCTCCGCCTGAAGAGTGCAAGACTTGACATTAGAAGGTTAAATCGGAGTGATGCACTGTAAGTGGAGAGGGAGAAAGACTAAGGAAGGAAAGAAGATGGATATTTGGGGGGGGGGGGGATTGGGAGGGAGGGATTGGGTGCGAAATTGGGAGGGAGTAGACTTGCGTTTCTCGAAAGGTGGAATACGTGGTGCGTTTGATGGAAAACGCATTCTTGCGTTTTATGTGTGTGTGTGGGGGGGGGGGGGGGGGGGGGGGAGGGCTGTGGGGGGTGTGGGGGTCGCGCCAGGTGGTGAACGAGACGGAATGAAAGATGTACTACTAGTAGAAAGCCAGTAAAACGAGGCGCACCATCTTGGGGAAGAAGGACGCAATGCAGGAGAGCGTGAATCCTCGACACATGCTCGCCATGCAGAGGTTGCACAGCAGAGCGACTTTCGAATTCCTACTGCCGTCCAAGAGAAGCGGGGAGCTCTCGTTCGGTTTTTCTTCGCTTCGTGATGCACTAGCACAGCTCTCATTGTCGTCTGCGATAGAGCGGCTCTTGCTGTGATGTTCCATTTTGAAAGTTTGACGCTATGAAATGCTGCGTTGGCAACAGATGCTCTGCACCCACTGTTACACTTTGTGTTTCTGTACAGATGGAAGGACTAGGCGGTTGAGAGGCGGCAATGGAACTGTGTCGACTGTGTTTCAGGCCTCCTCACCAAACGGGGAACCGGCTTGGCCGCGGCGCAACGCAATTCTACGCGCTGTCACAAAAGCAAACTTCTTTCTTGCAGCGCACTGAACACCAGTTCTTTGGGCGCAACCGAAATGGAGTCTACTACTGCTGAAGCTAGTCAACAGCAAGAGGTTTCGAAGTGGAAGGGAAAGCGGCTGGACGCGGACAAAATTCTGAGTTACCACGGCCGTTTTCCCAAGTACCAATGGCTAGTCTGTGTTTATGTCATGGGTCCCTGGGCTCTATGGGCTATGGTCTATCTGTTCTCGCCTTTTGTCACCCTGGTGCCGCACCCCTTCCGTTGCGAACTGGTGGGTGACAAGGATACCATGCGTCAGGTTGCTGGTGACTTTAGCTCAGGGTGACCAATAGAAACTCATTTTAGTTTCAGTTTCAGTAAGAATTATGGCGCTGGCTAAGTTTCAGCTTCAGTTTCAGTTATGGAATCCGAGCGAGTTTCGATTCAGTAACTGAAACTGAGTTTCAGTTATTGGAGTTTCAAAAAGTCACAACGAATTGCTCAAAATCATTTTTGTGGGATGATATTTAGCGGACAAAGAAGTGATTTCTAAACTTTGGACGGCATCCTTGCATATTTGGACCTAAATTTGAACAAAACGACTACATGTGTAGAAAATTCAGACACTATTTTATGAGAATCTGCTGAAATTTGGTAAAATTTGACATTCAAATAACTGAAACTAAACTGTGAGTTTCATTTCAGTTTCAGTTATGGAATCCCCGCGAGTTGCGATTCAGTTTCAGTTTCAGTCAACTGATTGTAACTGAAACTGAAACTGAAACTAGTTAAGTTTCTATTGGCCACCCTGCTTTAGCTTTGGCGCATAGTCGCACAACTGTACATAGCTACTGTACAGGTACTTGTTCCAATCAAGAGCAATGTCTGGTTTGCACACGGGTGTTTTGCTTGATATGATCGGCTTTTCGACACCTGACAATGGCCTCCATCGCCTTCTTTCAATAGAAGTTTACCTCTGCAGGCCAATGAAACCGATGGGAACGTTGGGTACTCAAGCGAGTGCCAACTGGCAGACTTCAATAATCAAAGCGTGCCTTGCGGCAGCGATGGAACACAACTTGTGTTTGACCACCAAGCTGGAGTGACGGCGGTGTCAGAGGTCGGTAAGCTGGCGTGCGCTTATGGTCTATACATAGGGAATGGAAAGCTTTAAGCCAAGGCATGGTTTTACTATGAACGCGCGATTCTTGTTTAGTTCGAGTTGGTGTGCGACTGGGCCGCCTGGGGACCACACGAGGCCTCCATCTTTGCTCTTGGTAAGAATTCCTTTGGCGAATCACCGACATGCATGTTACAGTAAGGGCACAATATCTCGATCAAATATGTACATGCAGTGTTGAAGACGCGAGGTGTGACAGAGTATGGCAAATGCGAGTTGGAAAACTTTACCATTTCCAGGAAGCATGGTGGCAAACCTAGTCAGTTTTCCGCTGGCCGATCAGTTCGGACGAAGACCGGTTTTCGTTGTCAACGCATGGATTACGGCCATCGGAGCAAGCTTGCAGCCAATCTCGCCTAACTACGCGATATTTCTACTGGCCAGATTCATCTGTGGATTTGGCATCTTCGTACGTTTTACAGTAACTCAAACCTGAGGCTTCAGCCACTCGAGTTCAGAAACGACTTTTCACACACGCTAGAGTCCATCTAATCTTACAGAAGGCTAGGCCTGAGCTCAAACTAACCAAAGGTGCAAACACGACGACCAACTAAGCCTAACCCTACACACAGCCGAGCCAACTCTTACGCTCTTCTTCCTTGGCTCTACTCAGCTAAGGCTTGCTCAGTTGACTGCACGTTCAGTCCGCAACAACCGTTGCAGAGTGTCGCTCTGGTCGGCTACAATCTGGTGACGGAGACTCTACCCACCAACGCTCGCGCCATTCTCCCAGCAGTCGCCTCGCTTCTCTTCGCTATCGGCTACGTGGCGCTGGGTGGGCTGGCCTACTTTCTGCGCAATTGGAGGCACCTTCTTTGGGTCTGCGCCGCTCCCTCCGTCCTGTGGCTTCTCAGCTGCTGGTGGGCTGGAGAATGTGCTGTTTATGCTGCAGAGAACTACTGCGATCATAGAAGGGTGCCATGCTTTGGCAAGCATGCTCTATACTGGTAGAATCGTCATATGGCAAGCGTCTCCAATGGCAGTGCAGAGGTGTTTCTCCATACGCCACAACATGCAAAGTAGAACATGAATTCTGTGCTATATTCCACGACAACTATGCAACTTGGGTCATTTACGCCTACGCCGCACACGTCGCGAATAGTCGTGAAATAGCTAAAGTTATGTACGAACATCTGTAACTGCGCACCTCGTCATTGTACCCAAATACATAGATGCATGCATGTCTGACTCAACGATGGACCACCACATTGTGAGCTGAGCAGGCACGGATCCAGGAATGAGTCAAATACTATTCATGCTTGAACATCACCAACATATGTACAAATGATGCAAAGTATGCAAGCAACACAAACAAACAATGACATGTTAGTGCATTATCGCTGTGACTATATGTAGGTTTACTGAATATAAGGAAACATTACTAACAGCTAAACAGCTACTCTGCTTGTTTGTGCAATATGTGAAAACTCATGCCAAGTCAACCCCAGACATTGATTTGGTGAAAGTCCCCACAAAGTTTGGCTCGGCCAACGCAAGCCGAATGCAGCCAGATCTCTCCAAGTTTCTACCTCTTTGCAGCCATGGAGAGCACTCGGGAGTGAGACTTGTCAGATTGAACAGAATGGCCAACAAGGCATTGACCAGCCAGGCGCAGCATCAAAGGACGTCTAGGATGAATTATGACATATGATGCATATCCATAATACACATATATGCTGATTCAGAAACAACGGACCATCATTTGAATACACCCTCTCCCTATCTCCCTCCTTCATTTTCTTCTTGGCAGCTTTTTGGCTATTTCTGGAATGTGTCCATGCTGACCAGACCTTAGAGAGCCACCTTAGTTAGTCCCACCTCGTGTGGATACTGTGTAGACTAGCGTGACCTCATCAATGTGTTAACGATCTATGAAGTGCAATAAGAACAATTGTGTACCATGCAACCAGCTACTGTCTAGTCATTGTGCTGCCAGAAAGCACATTATGCTTGATGATGCATAGGCCACCTTTGCCAAACTGGTGAATGCAGTTACATAGGAACACAGCAATCATACACTTAGTATTGTTGTGGATTGTATTCATAGCACAATTACTTCTTACTGTGCTGCTTAAGCAAACTTGTTCCACACGTGCAAGTTGTATTGTGATGTATTGTGCAACTACATGGAAGTAATTAATGCGAGTGGTCTTTCCCAACTATTTCAAAGTTCATCCAAATGTGAGCCACAGTGTGTTCTAGCTGTTCATCATTGAGAAGTATCATACTGACACAAAATGTAACATCATTTCATAAGTTAGACTGGATATGTGTGGTTTGTGATCGACTGTAGTGATACTTCAGCCCACTTGCTGCAACTGTTCAAGTTCTATCATGAGACATTGCGCAACTGCATGGAAATGGTTAATATGAATGGTGCAGCTCAACTGCTTCAAAGTTCATTGGAATGTGAACAGCTATGTGCCCCTAGCTGTTTATTGAAAGTGTAATGATGAACAAATCGATCCACCATGCCAGCATCGAAAGCATCATCATACCTGAAGAAACAGGGCACCATAAATATCAAGATGCTTGATGTACAGTGAGTGGAACTGATGAAGAAGGTAAGCTGCGACCATTACGTTTAGCAATCAGCACAAATAATTACTTCAGACGTTTACACAATTGGCTGGCTGCCATCGAAGTCAATACACATAGCAAAGTGATTTGGTCACCAACACATGGCATCAAATGTAATAATTCGAATGCAGTTCAAAATTATTCATACAGGTACCTATTTATGAAGAGCCCTCTCCATCCGGAAATTCGCCGGAAAATTTTTGCCAGAGCTAGAATTTGTCCGAAACGCAATGAGTTAGTATAGTATGCTATAAAAACTATAACATACTATACAACTATACAACAATGCATTGTGGTATTGTATGAAGCGCTGCTGGCAGTGACAACTCGCAGTCTATGTATGATGTATCAAGGGACCTAGGTAAGCGCCAACCAGCCAAGGGATAAGGGAAAGGGGTGGGGGGGGGGGGGTGGGTCGGAGTTGATATGGGATCTTCTGGAGAGGGTTAAACAACCTACATAGAAACTCGCTGCAATCACTGAGTTGGTAGAGGCAGAGTCAGTGCGCCAGGTTTGCGAAGTTTGAACTGAGACCCTCAAATCATACTTCTCTGGCCACATCATACCTCTCTTCGCTGCTATCGTGTGACTTTCTATGGTTTGTTGGAGGCTACATGGAATGCTGCGCCAACAAGGTGTTGGTCCCGGATAGATACAGTCGTGCTGAAAATTGAGCTACAATTACGCTGTGCAGAGGTTGCAACTTCACTCGACTGTTGTGTGAAATGGCTGTTCGAGTGTGCAGGCTTCAAGCGTATCTAGATGGGTGTTTCAAATATTTATTTGAGACCATACATCACATTTGAGCCATAATCACGATTAAGAGTCATTTGGGACGATCTCTATCATTGTCTGCGGCCGGAGGTCAATCGAATAATTATGATTGCTCACAAAGCACTGACCGAAATCCAGCGTTCCTCTTTCGGATTCCAGCCACTCGACCTTATCAATACGCCAAGTCTTGTCAACATTATCAACTTTGATCGAACCCACATCCAAACAGCGCAGACGTTGACAGCCATCATTGAGTAATCTGTAGCCGAACACCGCTTCACGGGGAACGCTAACGAGCGCAACCTTTCCAATGCGAATGACCTCCAGATCGGGTGACAGCTCTGCCAGATGGTGTAATATTGAGCAGTTGCCAGGCCCAATTTCGCAATAGTGGCCCAGTTTCAGTTCCGTCAAAGATGTCTTCGGCAGCGAAGTCGGATTTAGAGGCAGCGTCAAAGAGTGCATCTCCAGCTTGCGCAGACTGC
>JASAMZ010004907.1:0-22237 GCA_030248115.1 Linhomoeus sp. GSCO2_2 | reverse complement strand
GGTTTAATTACAATGAGGCATTGGCAGATGCGATCGACAAAATATCGCGCACATCCAGTCCGCTTAGTATTCTACCATACATGAATTTCCTTTCGCACATCACAATCTCATCGACGAGGAATTTTCTTAGCAGTTGCTTCCCATCCGAGCAGATGATGGCATCCTCGCCTGCGCAGACTGACAAAATGACAAACAATTTTTAATTGTTTCATTTAACAGAACAGTTTTGTAGAGCTCCTCAGTGTCCTTGCGCCGCGCAGCGAATATTCCAATGCGCGTTTTAGCGTGAAACTGCGAATTTGCATACCGTACTGTCTGGTGCCCTGATTATAATGAGTTGTCTTACTAGTATACACTGTGCCTCTTGTAGAGACATGATGATACAGTAGTCCATGGCAATGTTCTTTCCCAATGGCAAGCAAGATATGCACAGCTAGACAGGAGGTTACCACAGTACTTGAGCACGCCTCTTGATCACAACATCTGGGCAACTTCGTACATGGCACGGCGCACTTGTTCCTTTCCAATCTTGCCTTCCATCTGAGTAGAAGCCACCAGATGGTGCAAGGTTCGTTGCACAAAAGTGAGAATTTCCTCTCTGCACGAGCGGTTCAGCCACGAAAGTGCATGCGAAAGACCGGGAAGCACCCTTTTGACAGGAGTCTGCAACACCATATTAGCAATTTCATCTGCAGAGAACTCAGCCATTCTTTGCTTTGTTCATTTCTAGACGGTCCAGTTCCTTTGCAAAAATTCTGACTGCTGCAACGATTCTCCACCCAACAGCCTTATATGCTGTCACTATTTGCATATTTGGGTCTCGAACGGAATTATCCACCTACATAAATAGCTCAGTACAAGCAGACTAAAGACCAAAATGCCAGAAATCATTCCGGGTAGCACTGTTTATGTGGACGGGAAGAAGAAAGATTGGCCCAAGCAGGACAAGTCACATATCATCGAAATACCCCTGACCGAAGGAAAAGGGTCTACTGAAGCAAAATTCGTTCAAATTACTCAGTTAAAGGTTGGCAAGTTGCCGAGATCTGCCGTTGGGAAGACCATCTACCTGCTGCTCGAGGGCGCTAGACCCTGCATCCTCAACAAAGAATTGGTTCCTATTGTTGCCTCGTGGCAAGCGAAGGCTACGTCGCAAGTAGTAGTACAGCAAGGGCCAGTGGTTGAATTTGCGTCTGGCCAAACCAAGAAATTGAAGCTGCACTTTCGAAGCGCCTCAGAGGGACTAAACTTGCCCGACGAATTTGAATTGTCACTCTGTCTCAATTTTCTCCAGTAGAAATGCCATCAGCAACAAAGAAGCCAAAGCTTGAGCAGTTGTCCAACGCAGTGGAAAAGAAGAATGTCCCCCATGGATTTGAACGGCAGTTCTTTGTTGGGGAAACAAGAGAGATTGAAGTGACATCAGGCAAAGTTTTCCCCCAACCACTCACCAGGGAACTAACTATGCGGTTTGACATACCCAGAGGAGAAGACCTACTGATCAATTTCTCTCGAAGGTGACATGTTACACAAATAAAAATGTAACAACAATGGAGAAAGTTAAATTTTCAGCACCATCAATATGGTCTTTCAACTGGTCGACCATGACGGCATGCCGTTAGAGGAGGAGTATTACGCCACATGTCTAACTGAGCCCTCTCTCAACACAATTCATAGAATCGCTGTCTACTCTCAAGGTTTGCAATCTTAGCCAACTGCAGGCCTGTGTCCGAGCTGATGCTTTAATACAGGAAGGTTCAAGTTTGGAATTGACAATTTCAACATGAAGAACTACATTACAAAGCTGCAAATGGACCAAGGACGAGCGGTCAGCACGCTGACTGGACGCTCGGGCTATTACTTTGATGAATGGCCCATGAGCAGTGCTGAGCACGGAGGTCAAGCGACGCGTAGAGACTTGCTGGCCTACAGTAAACTCTGGTACCTGAAAGCACCGCTGTCCATCTTTCCATTTACTGACAAGAAGAATGCTTACATCCACTCAAACAATTCGCTGAGCATCGAGCTGTTCTTCGAGGTTGGTGCTTTGTTGGTATCTTGTGACAGAGAATAAGAGGGTCGTTTTGCAGAGCAGCGACTTTTGCACCTTTCGATTGGACAAGGATCCAACAACAAAGAAGGAATTTCCCGATGTGAAGCTTCAGATAGTGGACTGCAAGTTGACAGTCAACTACGCAGTTGCCAAGAATTCAATTCCGAAGTCTATTACCCAGGATATCCCATTTGAACGTGAGATATTGAATTTTTCAATTTTGTGCACTTATCTTTGCAGAACATTAATTTGCAGACAGAGAGATAATATCTTGGAACGGCCAGAAGGACCATTCCGAAACGTGCAGCGGCAGTATTCACCTGCCGAGTGAACCCAACAGGGCTTTCATCTTCTTCACACCTACAGACTTGGATAATAAATTCAAGAATCCATTCGAATTTCTGCGTAAGTCTTCAGCCATTTCCCACTTTACCTTAAATCAGCTTCATTCTCTTCTCAGCTTACGAGTGCTCCGAGGTTTCAATTTCACTAAATGGGAAGAACTACGTGCTGCAACTGGATATCCTCTTGAGGACATCCAGGTGAGTCGACCCGGAGCAAGAGGGTCACCTCACCTGGGTGAGGTCATTTTTCAAACGGAGGCGATCGGGTGAGGTCATCTCCAGGTGAGGTGATTTTCGTCCCGCGACGACTTTTGTGATGATAACGACGTGGTGACAACTGTGTATAGGTTTTTGCGCGCTGTATGGGTTGCGAATAGTAGAGACGTGAATGGAAAAACAGTTTTCTGCGTGAAAATACGGTGCACGGTTGCTTGCAGACTTGTTCAACCAGTTTCGCAAGGTTAGGCTAATTTGATAATGACGTGGTAACAAAGGTGTAGTGCTGTTTGTGTGCTGTTTGGGTCACAACTAGTACAAATATGCATGGATGAACCGTTTTGTGAAGAAAAATATGGTGCAGTACTACTTGCATCATCGGTCGGCCGGTTCGGGTAGTGCAGCACAACGGCAGAAACCAGTTTGGGCAAACTTCTCGTTGTAATAAGTATCCATCCTACAAAGCCAGATGAACGAAGAAAATGGTTCAGTGCAGTATTACTGCAGTATTTCTTGCATCGTCGGCCGACCAGTTCGGCTAGTGCAGCACAAGGGAAGGAGTTGGTTTGGCCAAACTCGCCATTGTGATAAGTATTTCTCCTACAGAGACCGCAACTGCAGCGATGGTATCTTCAGCACAGCACGGCACATTACGACTGAGTCGCATCGCTCACACGCATCGCACGATCGAGACGCAGAAAGCGGCGTCGCTTGCATTGTGAATGCTGTCGAATCTGATTTTGCGAATCTGATTTTGCGAATTTTTGCGGCGCTTTTTGAACGCGGCGACTTTTGAACAGCCGACAGTGGTGCCATGCCTAAGAAACAGAACGGGCAAGTCGCCCACAGCGCTGACGGCGTTTTGGCCGCCGCTGCGGCAAATGAAGCGGAGGTACAATCCATGGACGCTCGCCAGCTTCGAATGTTCGTCTTCCGCACAAGCCAACTGCTCAACGAGGTCAGTGCTGCTAATCAGTCTACATCGGCGTTGGTGAAAGCGCAGGAGAAGACGATCAAAGCGCAGGACCGTCGCATAGAACGTGGGTTCTATTTCAAACTTGCTATTCGTTTTCCGCCTTGCTCAATCACTTCCCGTTGGTAGGACTAGAAAAGTTCGCCCGAACCCTCGGCGTCGAGCCTGACAGTATCGGTCGCGCGCCAGCTTCAACCACTCTATCGGCCGTGTCTTCCTCTCTCAGCCGAATTTGGACGGACAGTGCGCTTGTCATTCATTGTTGCACGGATGCCCGCCCAGTCCCATTGCATCCGTCTCACTTTAGACTTTGTGGAGCCGGCGGTCGACTCGTGTCTCCACCTGGACAGCATCGACAGTGGTATCGAGCCCATTCCGCAAAAGTACGTCTTTCCTAAGGGGCGTCTCATCCAGAAGGTGGGCGAGCTGGACCGCATCGACTTTTGCTACGACACGGCGATCGGCGATCCCAGACTGCGCCGCCTGATCAGTTTGAAGGGCGCTGAGAAGGTGATGCAGTTTGGCCAAACTTTTGAAATGTTCGGTTCGGGTGAACCTAAGTACTTCTACTCACATAGGTCCGGGCCAAGTTTTACAACACCGGACATACTTCGGAGAAGAATCTCGACCGCGACGAAGTCCTCTCGTTGCGCTTCTCTGCGCTACTTCAATTTGGCTATGACACGATCAAGGAATTCGGCGGCTATCAGCACAACATCTGGGACTGGTGGCACTGTAAGTAGAGTAACTGCTCGTGTACTTGTCGCTTCATATCGTGCGTCTGCACTTCTACATTTCGTTATTTAGATGGGATGGCTTGGAAAACAGCCGGGAAACACGACCCTTCTTCCAAAATCGACACCTTCGTGTCTCAGCAGGAGAGCGTTTTGTGGCGCGCGCTTCTGCGAATCTTCGTGGACGACGTCGGCCTCGCAGACGCCGGCCGGTATGACGTGGCCAAGGCGGAGGTGCTACTCGGCAAAACCGCCAATAGTCGAGTGTACGGCACCGGAAAGAAGATGTGGAAAGGCAAGGACGACGGGCGTCGCACTCGTCTCGACGACCACGTCGAGGCGCCCTCTTCCTCTGCGAAGGGGACTCAGTCCGCCAATTCCGCTGCTGCCCCGGTCGACAAGAATCCCAAACCCAAAAGGAACGAACTGCAATGAATACGACAACGATGTCTGTTTAGAAACCATCTCAGTCACCAAACCGACAGAGCCGGAGTCGTACAACGCCGGTTTCGACCACTTCATGAGCACGCTGAAGTGCAACAACCCGATGATGGCGCAGATCTGCCGAACGACATTCAACAAGTTGAACCTGCGCGACCTGGAGTTCGTGGGGAAGGTGAGGAAACATAGTTTGACCGAACCACAACCGTGAGGTTTACCCGAACTTGCTCAGTAACAAGACGTGTTGTCCGCGCAGGACGTCCTGTACAACCCGTTCTACGAGTGGATCCGAAACCGCCGAAACACCATCGGAAAGGCGATCAAGGAAAACGCCCTGAAGCTGGCCGGCAAGGGCATGAAGCCGCACGAATGGATGGCCGTTCCCAACAAGACCGCCCTCGCCATCGCCGACTACTCCGCGGCGAAGTACGCAGTGGTGCAGAGTAGCACCCCTCAGATCACTCCTGTGCCTCCCGCTCGGCGCACATATGGAGGGAAGACCCCGCGCTCGTGTTTCCTGCCCAAGTAGAGAGGTCGAAGTAGTAGTGCCCCCGGCTGCTAGCGTTTTTTCAATTCCTTCTTGTCTTCTTCTTCTTTTCTTTGTTTCGCGTACGCTCGATCGGTCGTTACGTGCACGCCGCTTCTCTCTGTTCGCAGTCCTCGTGCCTCGTACCCCCAGTGCTGCCTCCCCAGTGCTCCCCAGTGCTCAAGATTTTCGGTTCTCCTTCTTCTTCTCTATGCCACGCGCTCGATAGTCCTGTGCCTCCCTCCTGGGTGAGTGAATGCGTGAACCCTTAGAATGCGAACAGTACAGTAGAAGTCGAAGCTATGTTCTCTGTCGCGTTGCGTTGTTGCGCGGCCACGCGTCGCTACCGAGCGGCTGTCTGTACGTGTGGCTCAACTTGGCATGCGTCGTTCGCCCAAACCAATCTCCAAGAAATAATTCGAGTGGTCTCAATACGCGATCTATCCCGTCGGTACAACTCAGGGTCGAAGTTCGTGTAGGTATGGCGTCACGGTGTTACAATTCCACTGTTAGATATCAATACGCGTGCCACATTTCTGTGCGTCTGCCCAGATTGCTGTATCTCTCTCTGTGCGCCTCTTGTTTCTTCCACCTGTTGGCCCTTCACACTTCTTCCTGTCGCCCACCACGGTCCAAACAGTTGCTCCAAGATGCCATAGTCGTGTATGCGTCGCGCGTAGCAGTTTTTTTACTCGACGTGTTCCGCTGCAGCCGGTGGGTTGAGAAGAGAAAAAAGATTCGATTGCCGTGACAAGAGTAAATGCATGCAGTTCGGGCAAACCGCCATTGTACTTCACAGTGTTGTTGAATGTGTGGGCATTGTACAACATCAATAGCAGCTTCCTGCGCAGTGAAAAGTCGCTGAACGGCAGCCACGATGGAAGACGACGGCAGTGGAAGCGACGCAAGTAGCGTGGACGTGCTGGAGCAACGTCTGGAGGGTTTGGGAGCGAAAGGGAGACTCGACGACTCAGAAGGAGACAGCTCGGTAGTGTCGGACAGTCGGATCAGCGAAGAAGAACGCGACAGCGGTGGAGACCGGACGGGAGACGAAGACTACGTCGACGATGGCGACGACGACTTCGACGACGAAGTGACAGGAGATGCAGAAGACGGAGACGCAGAGAGCGATCCAGAGGCAGAGCCGTCTGAGAGCTCAGAAGGCTCGGAAGGCGTGGCGGAGTCAAGCCCCGAAGGTTCGCCCAAACCCGCAAATAGCCGAAAGCGAAAGGCAACGGGCAGAGCCAGACAAAAGAAAGCGAAGCGGCAGAGAGTGGCGCAGAAGCCTACAGAAAAGGTCGCTGGTTCGCGAAGACCGCAAAAGAAGCGCAAGCTGACGAAAGCGCAAGAGGCGGCAGCGAAAATACCACTGACGCCATGGACGCGCGAAGCTCCGCAAGGAGTGAAGGACTTGGTCCAGCGAGCGGAGCAAGAGTTGAGACGCCCCAGAACGATTCTGTCCACATACAAGAAGAAGTGGTTCTGTCCTGTAACCCAAAGCAAGGCGAAGACCAACCTTTCGGAGCCCGAGAAGAGGAGGCGCGCGAAAGCGGAGAATTTCCACGATATCGAAGAAGACTTTGCCTGGGGAGACGAGAAACCACAATTCAAATACAACACAGAAGGAAAAGTGCCGTTCGATAAGGCGAAACACAGGCCCGGTAAGACAGCTAAGCACTATCAACGTAGCATGCGCTGTGTCATACAAATAAACTGGGCACGAATGCAGGCCTGCGTCAACGGTTTGGCGGCCCCAACGCAGACCAACTGGACATCTTCCTAGCGGTGTGCCGCAGGTGGATGCCCTGGTGGCGGAGGTGCACGAACCGGAAGGGCCGCCGCCTCTACAAAAGAAGGTGGAAGCCAATCACGGACAGCGAACAGCTGGCCTTCTTCTACATGAGGCTGAGGTTCTGGCTGGTGAACGTGCACGACATAAAGCTGCACTTCTACTCGAAGAGCATCAGGGTAGGTTTGACCAAACCAAAGCAAGCTTTCCAACCACGTCAGAGCAACGTCTGCATTTCGCTGCAGGACAACGACGTGGTGCCGTACCTGCGCTTCTGGCGCTACAAGCAGCTCCAAAGGGCTTCAAGCCTGTACGACCGAAAAATAGCGGCAGCGTGTGGGAAGTCAAGCAGAAAGTCGAAAAATTTCGACCCGTGCTATAAGGTCTCAACGGGTATCAAGCTGTTCAGCAAAACGGCAATGGAGATCCTCGGCGCCCCGCAGATCCTATGCATCGACGAGGCGTTGCACAAGTTCAAAGTACTGTAACCACCATAATAAGCATCCCTAGACGGCGCAAGGTACCAAATGTGGGAACCTCTTCAGGGGAGATTCAACAGCAAGCTGAAAAACCCTTGCAAGCCAGCCAAGGAGGGCCTGCAACTGTACTGTCTCACAACGACGTACGGTTACTGCTTTTATTCGCTGATGCACAATGTGGAGAAAAAGTTCGACCTGGATAACAAGGGGAGGTTGACAGCGATCGTCAACGAGCTACTTCAGCAAAAGGACATGGGAGAAGCCGGCACCGACATGCTGAATAGCAACAGAGTGGTGAGCAAGACAGAACACAGAGGCAGAACACAGCAGAGTGGACTGTGGTTGTCATACGACAGTTACAGTTTGCCAGTAACAGTTTGACCAAACTGAACGGAACGAAAACATCGAAGTCAATAGGGCATGCACTTCAGGTGGTGGTCGACAACTTCTATACGGAGGTGTCCACGGCGGTGGACTTGAGTGAGAAGAGCACATATATGTTGGGCACGTGCCGGCGCGACCGTGGCTGGTTCCCCTCTCAGTTCATGGCCCCAATCAGAGACGACGTGGGTTAGGGCAAACCTACAGAAGCCGTGTGTCATACAGCGCTAATACCGCATTGGCCTTGCAGGGTCTGCCGTACGAACGCGGCCAATACTCCTACTGCTACTCCAATAAGCACAACTTGACGATTTGCAACTGGAACGACACGTCACATTTGTCAGTCCTCAGTTCCATTCCTATGGACCTCAGTGAGGTGAGCAACTCGCTATTCGTGCAGCGGATGTGCGGTATGTGTTGTGGAGTGGTATGCGTTGTGCACAGACACTGTTGCCACTGCAGGTGTCAACCGTGGAAAGGTGGATTAAGAAGGAGAGAACACAGAATGGGAGAAAATTCCGAGTGTGGACCAAGCGAAACGTGACGAGACCAGAGATTGTCCATTGGTACAACGACACCATGTGCATAGATGGGCACACACACAACTAAGTAGGGTTGAGTAGCACAACGAGTACAAAAGAGGCACAAAACCGGGCGTCCAAACTGCTGCCCATGTAAACGTGTAATATCGTACACATATAATAATACTTAGCGTAGTGAACAACTGTGTCCATCTATGCCAGGGCGGGGGTCGACATCATGTGGGTGAAAACAGCGGTAACAACTTGGTTGTTTACCACCACAGTACTGAGTGCCAACTGTAAGAGAATGTGGTTCCCCCAAACTGAGTGCCAACTATAAGAGGCTGTGGTTCCCCCAAACTGAGTGCCAACTGTAAGAGAATGTGGTTCCCTTAAACGACAGGCGTGTACACACTAGTGAGGAGCACTCGAATGGTTTGTCCAAACCATTCAGGAACGCCTTGATGGCCTCGAACTACAGACAGGGCAGGCATATGGGCTGGATGAAGAAGTTTCTGGACGTGCTCATGGGCATGTCGTTCAACAACGCGTTGCACATTTATCGACACGAGCTGGACGACGAGTATCCCATGGACAATCCCCAGTACCGATATTCCATGTCCAAGTTCAAGTGGTCGGTCCTGGAGAAGCTGCGCGAGAAAATCCAAGATTTGAGTCCAATCCAGGTGAGCTTCTTGTGTCACCCGTGCGTATCAGGAGCTGTATGAAGTGCAGTAGCCGTTGCAGCGCCCCCAACTGCTGTGTCCGGCACAGGAGGGCCACTGGCCCTGCGAAGCTACTGAAGTGGGATCGGCGCGGCAGAAAGTATGCGCCAACAAGCACCCCATAGTCGGAAAACCAGTGGGACACACCACCACGAAAGCGTGTCGAAAGTGCAGAGTCGGTCTCTGTCCGGTGCCGTGCTTTGAAATGTATCACAAAGACAAAATGCAGCTGTAGAGCTAGTAGTAGCAATGCCGAAAAGTTTGGGCAAACTTTTCGGTTGCGACGGTACGGTAGACTACTCTTGCTAGTTGTAAGCAGTTTCCTCGCACGTGTTGATCGCCATGGTGTGTGGTTGCCATTGTGTTGCTGAATCGTCATTCCTTCTTTCAACGAAGCAAAAGGGCTGTGTATGGTGCAGCACTAATAAAGCATACATCACAACATACAGGGCCATCGGTTTGCCCAAACCACATATTCCCATGGAAGCGTGAAGAGGGCCGTTGGGTTGAGGCAGTGGCGATGAGAGGCTTGCCCGAACCGTATTCACACGTGACAGCCTGAAGAGGGCCGTTGGGTTGTGGATGGATGGTTTGGCCAAACCACCCACCTGAAGTAAGCACACCACCATAAGACGTGTCACTTTGCGATGTCGACCATAACCTAGTCCATTCATGTGCATCTTCACTAAGTAACTTTGCAGTAGACACCGGTTGGTCGACCAAGTGGTTTGCCCAAACCACATAGAAACAGTCGTCATGACTATCACAACAAAATCCAGCATCGTGGTTAAAAACCTGCTCAATGCTCTCAAGTTTAACACTTTAACACAAATATGACGAATCTTCACTGAAGTCCAGTTTGATCAAACCGAGATGACCTCACCTCACTGGATTTTCACCTCTCCTCCAGATGACCTCACCCCCAAGTGAGGCCATTTGACCTCACCTGATCGACTCGATCCCCAGTATCGAGTTGTCCTCAAGAGGATACGGATCAAAAGTACGGCCTGAATGCTTACGACTCAATGGTCCACACAATGGCTCCAACCGAAGGGCAGTTCGCGATAGCGTCGCGGGAGAGCCTAGTGCTGGGGCACTTCTTCGTCTGCTTCGACCTGACGCGAAGTAAGTTTCTGCCTATTTTCACTGTGATGATTGATTTCAATGCCATTTCCATGATCTAGGTGGACGCTTCGGACCATCTGATCTAGACGTGACCGCAATTAGAAGCCCTACGATCGTCACAGTGACCACCAGGCATGCTAACAAGCTCAAGGAAGATATAACTGCCAATGTTGTTTTCATTAGTTCTGCCAAGGTCAACGCCAATAATGATACTTTTGAAATTGAGCATTTGTGATTGTACAGTTGTTTCTGACCATTTTTGTAAAATATTTTTTCCAAAAACCCTGTACAAGGCACGACAGTCACGCACTAGCACAAACATCATAACGTTAAGTTAACGTCAATGCCAACTCTACCAACCAATGCAGAAAGGCATCTCTACCTATACAAACCATATACTCTACAAATACACTGCACACAATGACGTATCTGACTATATTAGAATGCTCACAGTTGAACATCAAAGAGTTAATCCAGATTTAATCCCAGGGCTTATTTGCGCAAACAGCTAATTCAGCATGCGACTCTCTATTCTCTTGGTGGTGGAAATCCACCCCAATCCTCTTCTCGATCAATGCCTCCATCGCAAGAGTCGATGCCAGCGTCTCCTTTCTTCTGACTGCGCATAACAAGCATCTCCATGCGGTACTGATTTTCCAACTCTCCGATTTGTTTCGTGATCTTTTCGAACATTGCGTAGGCCTTGTCACGCAGCCCGGATAGCTTGGCCAGAGCTTTCAAACATTCTTGAATTCGCTGGGAGCGCATAGAGCTTACGCGAGACTCCATTTCGCTGACTCGAAGTTGAACTCGCTCCATTTTGCCACGGCGTAGGTGAGCCATTTTCAAGATCGGAAGTGATAATTCAAAGTGGTACCATTTTAATTATATACTAGCCGAATTTTATCTCAGCACGCGTTGTACTTCACGCATCGAAATTGCAAAATTTGCTTCAACCGAGCTATCATTCAAGGCGCCAGATAGCAAATTCGCACACATTTATGTTAAAATGCGCGTTGAAATATTCGCAATTCATGTATGGTAGAATACTAAGTAGACTGGATGTGCGTGATATCTTGTCGATCGCATCTGTCGATCATTCATTGTAATCAAACCAATATTTGTTGTTGACTGCACGCAAACTCGCAGCGTCACGGTAGGTAGGTAGCTTTTGGAACGGTCGGGAAAAGGGAGGAGTAGCGCTGTCGGTTAAGGCGTTCGTTTACCAATCTTCCGTGGGTTCGAATCCCCCGTTTGCCGACGAGCGAAATAACCTGTTCTCACTTACGCGCAATTTGCACTCCGTGGCGCTCCCGCGGCGGCGACCAGCGTTTCGTACGCAATTTGCACGCGAGGACGGGCGCGCGAGAAATAGCCTACGTGCGTCGGATGCCGTATAAGGGGGTTTGGGATTCTGACGTCACAGGATGCCGTATAAGGGTCAATATGTCGTAGGCCAATCAAAGAACTAATCCACGCCCGCTCACCCAGGGAAACCGAGACAGCGAGGAAGCCAACTGGAATCCACCAATTGTGCCCAGAAGAGAGTGAGCGATCGACAACTCCCACAGTAGTCGTCGAATGGAGAGGAGCTTCGGACAACGACGGAGGACGCAGCAGCAACGCCTCCGTCACTGTTACTAGGGAACTTCCACCACTGTAGTGACTGACTGGTAACAGACTTGCAAAGGACTGACGACCACACTCCACAGGCAGCAGCAGCGGCGATTCAGTAGATCTTGCTTCCACACCAACAGCACAGCAACAGCAATAGAACTTCTCCCACCAAAAGCAGCAGCAGCTCAGCTAGGCTCAGGTCGACTGTGCGCGCACTCCTCGACGCCTGAGAACATCCATGACATTTGGGTGTAACACAGTGGAGCGATACACAGTGCGCTGCCGTTGTACCTCGCTTTCACAAGCAGTCCAGAAGTCCCATCGGAAGGTCCAGCAGAAACCAGAGTTGAACAGACAACATCAGCGCCCTCTAGAAGCCCTTGACTCGACTTCTTTCTTTGCCCCACTGTACAACAGCTCCGGTAGAAAGCGCCTCGCGTCGCGCCAGTGCGCCTTCTCGCTTGAGAGGAAGAAGCAACGAGATCCTTCTGAAACCATGGGGCGTCTCAGAGGTTACAGTGGTCGAGCGCAACTCGATCCAAATCCACACTCTGATCAGTAGCGTCCACGAATCGTCCCACTCTGCAGAAGCGTGACGAGAGGGTAAGAGTTCACAGAGGTTTGGCCCGAATCCAGCCCGCTTGGGCCCAATCGCATTGACTTCGAAGGTTTATCGGTCTAAGGTTGCAGCAGTACAACCACCACAGACTACAAATGAAAGGTGTGCAGTAGCAATAGCAGCAGCAGCATTGGATCAGCACCATTGAACCGAAGAGTGACAGAGTCCTGAAACGAGACAATTGCCCTCAATCCATTTCAACAGGCGGTGGGTGGAAATTGTGCACTCAGACACGTCCCTCCGCCCTCCCCTTCACATGCCCAGTATCTATCTCTACAGTACCCAACACACAACTTCGGCGGTCGCATCTCTGCAGCTAGGTAATTTGAATTGATACTGTATCGTCTCTTCATCAACTCTACTCACTATCATAAACCAAATCACTCACTCAGAGATCGATTGAGCGAAGTGACAATCCACCGTCGTCGTAGTCATTGGAGTGACAGAGAGTCGGAAAGAAAGCGCCGTCCCTTCCTTTGGCAGAGAGACGGCGCAGTGACAAGCGAAGACGCAACGGTCGCAGTGGAATCCAACGGGAATGTGACGAGAACCTGAAACGACCAATCAGCCGTGTAAACTGTACACTCTGGGATCATTAGTACTTCCCCTACCCCCTCCCCTTCTCTAACATCAGTATCAGTAAGAGTACGACTATGTACTGCACCACTGAAGTTTACAGTACCACTAAGTACGCGCACGATAGCGACACCCAACACAGGGCTACTGTAGTTTCTCTAGACTAAGCGGGGCGTAGATCGCAACGGGTATTCTGTTAGATACTTCTACGCTCGGATGTCGACTTTCTCACCCTACGAATGCAGAGGATTCGAAAACAAGCTGCAAAATGCACCCACTTGAAGCCAACTCCTGTAGGCAGTCGATCGATAGCGCAACGAATCTTTACACAGCAACAGACAGCAGCGATGAGACCACACAGCAGCCAGCAGCAGCACACGGGAGAAGCCTCAGGAACTTCAGGAGAGCGCGGAACGACTGCAGTCACCACCACTGAAAGTGCGCTCACGCGTGTATGTCCAGCTTCCATCCAGTCAAGAGAGCGCACGGACGCCAACTCACCCAGAGACTGCGCAGCGACAGGCCTTCTCAGAGAAACCGCTGAGACACATCCACACATAGCAGTAGTCGTCGTGACAATCAGCGGACCCCCAACAGCAGCAGCGACTTGCAAATTCAGTAGAACTTCCCCAAACTTCGGAAACAGAACGGTCGCAAGTATCAGCCAGTGATCAGTGGAGCCGATCAGCAACAGTGACGTTCTCCATCTGAATTGATTGGTTGTGTACCTCGTAGACAAACACTGTTCTATCCCCAACCCCCCCCCCCCCCCCCCCCCCCCCCACCCGCGTCCAAAAGGGAGAAAGATCCCGCAGCAGTCGATTATGTCGAACTGCGTCCAATGACGCTTCTATCGCCTCAGGCGAGTGGACTAATCAGACAGTTGGCAATATCGAAGCAGAACTCACTTCTAGTCCATTCTGTCAGCAGTGACGGTCCAATCAGCACAGAGCTTCCAGGCCACTTCCGAGAGCATATCATAGCGTAACGTAGCAAGTCTAGCGTTCCCCTTGCCAATTCAGCAGCTCAGCACGGTCAAACCCAAAGGCGCACACTCGCGACGACGGTACCACTTCGAAACCTGAGAACATCCGCGACATTTGGGTGTGACACAGCCACAGCGGGACCAAACAGAGTGCGCTGCCGTTGTACCTCGCTTCCACAAGCAGTCCAGTGGTCCTATCGAACGATCCAGTCAATGACAGCGTTGAGTAGAAGGCGTCAGCGTCCTCCAGAAGCCGTTGACTCGGCTTCTTTTCCTGACTGTAAACAGCTACTGTCGTAGGCGATTCGCTTCGCGTCGGTGCGCCTTCTCGCTTGAGAGGATGCGCCGATTCCCTTCTGAAAAAAAACAGGGTGCGTCACAGAGGTTTCAGGGGTCGTGAGCAACTCCAAAGCCACACTTCTACCAGTTGCGTCCTCGAGTCGCGTCGCCGGACCTTCGCAGGAGCGCGTCAACAGCGTTGCAGCAGTCTGCCGTAATTCAGACGTCTCAGTCGAGTCTCCTTCAGAAGTAGAGTCGCTCAGGCGCACTCTCCACCGATTCCTTCGATCAAGCGCGCACGAGCACCTGAATGAAAAGATTACACGTCACATGCATGTGAGTCAGTGGACGCCAATGTCTGATGGTCTCACCTTGCGCTTTCTGGCGGCCAGTCAACGACACTCTCGGCGGCAACTCGACTCTTGCAGTGCCCCGTGGGCCACGAATCAGAGAGTAAAGACAAAGCGCCGGTCGGTCGCGAAGACGCCCAGTGGCTTCCTTCTCGCTGTCGTTCAGCTGCGGGTCGGAGGAGTCGCCTTCCCTTCCCAGTGTCACTTCTGCTGCTGGGGCGATTTCGGACAGTCTCAGCGTCGTGTCACGGGGGCGTCAGTGGGTCTCCGGGCGCAGGGGCGGCAATTGGCGTCATCGCGCCGCGACGTCGACTCTTCCGTTCGTCAGGCGGCGGGCGCGTGCGGCGTTCGCGCGGGTGGTCTCGCCGCTGCCGCGCGTCAGCTAGCAGTGGGAGGGGGTGAGGGACGCGTCGTCTCTTGTGTGATGACGCAGCGCCGCGCGGACAAAGGCGCCACAACAACAACGGTGCGCCGCGAGCCGCTTTCAGCCATAGAGAGAAAAAGTTTGTTCTCAAGCATCTCGGCCAGAGAGAGAGATATGGTAAAAGATAGGATGTACTCCAAAGGCTGTCTCGTCTCCAATGCTACGCACCCTCTTCCTGACCACTGGCCGCAGTGACTGTATAGAGCGAGGGTAGGCGGCGCGCTTACAAAAGAGTGATACACTAATTACAATACGACTACTACAATTACAATAGACCCCACTGTAACTGGCGTCAGCTATTCGGAGGACTACTGTACCGGAGGAGGACTACTGTAGCGGAGGTGACGCGAGAGTGGGCGTCGCGACTCGAGCGAGCGGAACGGGCAATCGTGCGAAGGGCATTCACCAGGACGATCGGAACATTCCTGACTTGCTTCGGCCCGAAGCTTCCAGAGACCGTCTGGCGGCCGCCCCCTATGCTTAGGCATGGGCCGAGCGCAGAGGCGGGCAGGATGAGTGAAACGTGTTGCTGATTCCTTCGGGTAGAAGCTTTCGGTCGTTGCTAGTGGCGCGCGTGCTTACATAACCAAAGACTCCGCGCAGGCAAGTCTGACAAAACAAGAATTTTAATATATCAACTATTCGGTTTTGCTCCTTTATTAACTGTAGGTGCGCGAGAGTGAGAGGAAGCGGGAAGTATATGCTACATTAGCTGAGAAAACCGTGATGATGTACAGTACTCATGTATAAAGAACTTTGCTGTTTGAAGAAAAAAGTGCTCAGCTAAATGTGTGAAGCCGTTCATTATTCAGAAAATGAGACTAGAGCTAGAGCTAGAGACGGCCATTTGCAACGCCGTGGTGATTTTTCAAGAGCACCACCCGACATTTAGAAACAAAGATGCCAAATCAGTCCTGATTTGCCAACTGCTAGAGATCATAAGTACCAGCCAGCCTTCCCCCACCAGTAAGCAAGCCCATTTCCCGGCGCTAATACCCCCAAATGTGCTCCACACCCGCCTCTCCATGAGCGAGCTGTTAGACGTGAGAGTGAAAATCAATCTGGGCCACTGGAATAGATTCGTTATCCGCCCCTTGCGACAGCGCTGTTTCCTGTGCAAAAATTTCGCAATCGTTGAGAATAATGGTAACCCTGACAATTTGAAGTCTTCTCGCGGCATGATGACTTGCTACTGCAGTACTTGCAAAGTGTTTCTGCACAACTCGTGGGAGCACCCCTGTTTTGAGGCATTTCATAAATTGCCATGCATCGAATTCGCCAATTAATTGATACTATGCGAACTGTTGTGTCGATTTCTGATTGTTGAGCATTGATGTCGTCGCCTGTTGTTCATACAATTTCGTCGATTATGGTATTGCTGAGGTGGTGGAATAGTAACTAAGTAACTACACACAGTTCCTGTACATTTCTCAACATGTACATTTGCACGCATACATTGCATCATCACCAGCACGTCAACAGTTTTTACCACTGAACCAATGTTGACGGTCACAAGTACGAATACATCACTTCTTCCATATTTTCACTTATGCGCACTTCCACAAATTTGTTCACCAACATAATAATTACATTAGAGGTGTGGTTCAAATTATAAATGTGTTGCACAGCATTTCCTTATGCTGCCTACCCAGGAATCTGGAGCTAATGTTTCCATATTTGCATCCATTGGATGCCTGCGCGGAGTCTTTGGATAAGGTGATCGAGAACGGCTCGAGGTCAGTCAGTCGGTAGTCAGTTTCCGGATAGCACTCAATCAGTTTCCAGTCAGAGTCAGAAAGTGAGAAGACCCGAAGCCTTGGAGAAAACTTGGAGAAAACTTGGAGAAGTCGAGCAGGAGCTCGAGGGAGGACTGACTGACGCCGAGTCGGCCGTCGTGAAGTTTGGTTCGTGTAATCGCGTCTGTGTCGCCATTCGTATCTTCGCTGTGTGCTCGTGTAATCGCCTTTTGTACATAACTTTCCTAAACTCCTGCGTACCACACACAAATCGGCTACTTCAGTAGGAAATTCATCGACTGCAGATAGGAATAGGTCCACAAAATCGACTGCAATTGCTAGAGTTCATCGGCTGCAAATAGGATCAATCATTAATAATGAAATAAACTCAATACGCACAAATCGGCTGCAGATTGGATTGCGTTAACTAACAAATATCGACTGAAGTTCGCACCAGTAAAGGAAACACAAATCGGCTGCAACAAACGTAGGATAATCATGTAATAAACTAATTAATTACGGTAATCAAGTCGTTGCTTCGCTGTGAATACTCTGTCCGTACTCGTGTCGTGTGTGCTAGGTATTTCGTCTTCCTTCCTCCTGTAACACCGGCCGTCGAACCCCTGTGAGCGCTTATGTAAGTCCATCTCTCGGCAGCCCAAGGCCGGACTGTTACATTGGTATCTGCTAGGGGAGTCGCTAGCCGAGTTGGCGGGGGAGTCTCCTCCGACCGACCCTAGCGCGGGCGCCCTACCTGTAAGCTGCGCATAAGTTTTTGCCGCTGCGCGCCCCTAATTGTTGCCATTCGTGAAGTTGCGACTGTCTGGCGCCCTTTCCGCCCCTCTCACGTGTTTTCCCTCTGATGTGCGTTGCTCATAATGGCGGCCAGCGTTGTGCGAAGCTTCGCGTGTCTTGATTATTGTGTGGCCTTGGTGGTCGTTTGTCTGATTATCGTTGTTTGGGCGCGCTACTATTTGCCCTAATAGTACCATTGTTCCCGTCTCATTCGCATTTCCCGTCTGCCGCGTTCCGCACACTTCTGACTGCCGCCTAATTTGACAGCCCATCCCATAAGTTTGTTCTGTCTATGAGCAATTTGCGCACTCGCCTTGTGCCGCGTCTAGTCATGTGGGACGAGGAACAGTTGCCTGTAGACGAGAGGGGGGCCGCTGCCGCAGTAGAAGTAGTCCAGCCAACTGAGAGGGGTGAGCGCGCTTTGAATAGGCGCCTAGCAGCACTAGAAGAGGACTCGAACCAGATAAGGCAGGAGGAGGCGCGCATTGCCACGAGCATACAAAGTTTGAGGGACGAGTTAGTCAAGCAGCAAAACGAGCACGTTTGCGCTGTAGGCACGGACATGCGCATATCTTCAAGTTTGCCTACCTATGACGGAACTGACGCGACCATGGATCTAGACGAATGGGTCAATTTGTTTATCCGAATTAAGGACGCTAGTGGCTGGGAAGACGATAAGGCGCTGAAGGTTCTTCCCGCGTACCTAAGGGGTTGCGCAGCTGAGGTTTTCGCAACTTTCACTCCAGCGCAGAAGTCAACTCTAGACATTTTGGTTAAGAACCTGAGGAACGAACTACAGCCAGAAGAGCTCAGCCGTACGTATCAGAATCTCCTCCATAGGCGGGCGATGAAACCGTTTGAGTCAGTCGCTGAATTCGCTTCGGAAATTCAAAGAATGACGCGCTTAGCCTACAAAACTTTGTCAGCCGATGCGCAGGCGGAGCTAGTGAAAGATCACTTCATTCAGCGCTTGAGGCCCAATATTAAGAAACACCTGCTGCTTTTGCCCATTGCCGACTTTCAGACCGCTAAGCGAAAGGCGCAACAAATTGAGTCATACAACGCAATGCTAAATGAGGAAGAGAAGGAGGAAAGGAGGCGCACTAATGAGGATTCTAGTAAGGAGCGCGTGCTCGCCACTCGAGTTGATTACGCGAAGGCAGAGCCCAGCCAACTTGAGAGACTTGTCACAGACCTAGGCAACGTAGTCAATCAGATGACGGACAAAATGAATACAATGGGGCAGCAGATCAGTCAATTGAACAGGCAGACAGGCGACAGCCGGGCTAACTCGAACTTTCAGCGAGCGAACCAAGCTATGGGCGGACCATTTCAGAGGCAGGATTTCCGGTTTCGTCCCCCGGGTCCCCGATTTGGCTCGTTCCCAAACAATAGAGATTTCACCGATAGGAGCCGCGGTCCAATTTCTGGCAGAGTGCAGTGTCACCGCTGTGGGAGAATGGGACACATCGCGATCAACTGTAGAACGCCCTTCTTTCGAAGTGGTAGGTATGACGGCGCTAACTTGGCCAGGCCGCGACCGAACGATTATGGTGTTGAAACAATGCAAAGGAGACAGCCTTTCTTCCGATCCCAGAACTTGCTTCCCTTAGGCAATACGCTAGCTAATGGGCAGAATACTGTCAACCAGGTTTCCACTCAGCCTCCCACTGTTGTCTACAAGTACCTACCGCTGCCTGGTGAAGGGAGTGAGGTTAAGTGGGTGCAACCGTCCTTGGAGCGTGTCAGTATGCTGAGCGTAGAAGGTAAGGAAGAGGAGACAGGTGCCAGTCCTGACAAGGCAGATCATAGAGCGCAAATCAAGCCGCCGACTAAGAACAATGAACACAATAGTGCAGCAGCAAACAGTGACCATTGTAACTCGCCTCCTCCCAGTGACTTTGTGGTAGAGGGGAAGGTAGAGGTTCAGCAAAGTGAGATTTTTGCACACGCGCGCTCGCTCCTGCCAGTGACCATCCAAACCACATTGACCCATCACGATAGCCTGCACTTCAGTGAGGACGGCCTGGCGTACCTCAACCTGAACTTGACTGGCGCCGTGAACGGTTGTTTGACAATTGGTTTCCGACAGGAATTGACCGTCTCCAATAGTGTAAAAGCTCCCTCAACTGAGGCCATGCCAACTTCAGAGACAGATGACTTGGGTGCCATCAGTGCTGTAGAAAGCAGTGAGAAGGTGTCATCTTCTGAGTCCACTGGACGGGAAGCTGCTTCGCCTGTAGGAGCCAACGTAGTTGTTCCTTCTGAGCGCCCAGATCAACTGCCCAGTAGTCGCAGGAAGTGTGTCTATCGCTTCGATTATCGGCCACTGAACTATGACAGTGACACTGAGGAGAAGCGAGCGGCAGTTCAGTATCTCGAGCGTCTCTTTGGCACTTCTAGCTCCTCAGGGTCAGAGACCGAAGAGGTCGCTGAGATGGAAGAAGCAGCGTCTGTGGAGACAGACAGTTCCTCCAGACAGGAGCGTGGCGCTGAAACCATACGCCGTTTGTCATCCCTTAATCAACTGAAGCGATCGGCGAGCACACCAATTATCACCGCTGACCAGGTTTTCCTCCCAAAGCGTGCTAAGTCTGCATTGTCTTACTTCCTTCTTTTGTCGTGCTTGCTCTTTCCAATCCCTCTCATTCCCAAGGTGGCTTCGGCGACCAGTCCACCACATCCCATGTTGTGCCACAGTAAAAAAGGAAATGATCTGTGGAGACTGCCCGTCCTGCCAGATTGTCGTGTCGATTCCGATCACACAGACAAGCCTGTAGAGTACGAGAGGCGAATGCTGTTCAAACGAAACCTTCGCCAGTATGAAAGCAAGGCCTGGCATTGTCGAATGGTGCATCAGAAGGTCTCAACGTTCACCTATTTCTTTGACAATAGGCGCCTTAAGAAGGAACAACTGACAGAGTTGACTGTCAGCATCCCCGAGTGCAAGCGAATGATAGAATTCCAACGCTGCAGCGCAGGCTCGCTCCACAACAATGAAGGATTGTGGAGAACGAACAACGCTCTCAATTGGTACTACCCAGGAGGCGCCTGGCACTGTTGCCGTTGGTATGACTTTGAAGCCTCCAATTGTTTCCTGTATGAGACCTCTGTGTTCAAGCGGCACCACGAACCGCACTTGCAATCTGCTGTGGTAGGTGTGGAGCACTGTCGTTATCAGGACGGCGAATGCGTGCTGACAGATGGAAGCGCCCTAATTTGGCAACCCAATACGACCGAGCGATGTGAATATGTACCTTGGCGTGAAGTAGGAGGCGAGGTTCTTGGCAAGACGTGGCTTTCGAAGGATCACACGCTTGCGCTGACCACTGAGGCGACCGCTGCAAGGATGCGAAGTTGCGAAGGCGCAGGCAGGATCAACCAGGTTCTGATCAATTCCGAACAGGGAATAGCGTACAAGGTGATCGGGCGCGGTAGCCAGAGAAACCCTGCTGCGAAAGTGGCTAGGCGAAAGCGAGAGGCAACTAAGATAGGGGTTGTGATGTCAGATGAATTGGCAAGTGAGATGCAGGCTTTGGAAGTAGGCACCAGAAGGAACATCGAGTTCGCCTTCCGTCACGCCGCGCTAAGTAGTTGTCAGAACTTCAATACTATCATGACCTATCTACTCGGCCTTGTTGTCACGCATCCCACCATGGCTGTTCGGCATTTGCTGGGCAATCAGGCTCTCATAGCCCGTTCTAGCGCCGAGATTGTAGAGGTCTTCCCTTGTACTGAGATCGCTGAGTCAGACTACCAATTTCTCCCAATGAACGCCTCGTGCACCAAAGAGATTCCGGTGCGCTTTAGTGCAGGTGATCGGTCTCTTATTGGATTCATGGACACGAGGACCAATGTTGTCGTTTTGCGAGGTACAACTGAGGCCTGTGCGCTGACAAAGAGCATTCCAATTTCGGTAGGCGGTAGGAACTTCATTTATCACGGTGACACTGGCAATTTAGACGAAATTGACATTTCCCATCTTCCTGAACTCAACATTGTGCACTCTAACTTTTCTGGCCATTTGAAATTGGAACCAACTATTTTCAAAGAAATTGTTATGTATCAACTGAGCGATTTCGACACGCATAGCCGGCTATCAGAAGGATTAGCCGAATACCACAGACAGGCCAAAATTTTGAACTTTTTAAGTCAACCACTTGAAGCCACCGATTTCGCTGGTTCAGTAGAAGCCGATGTGCTCAGCCATAACATAGTTTCACGCGGTTTCTTTGGGTTTTTGAGCGGGTTAGGCTTTGACACGTATCAGTTCTGGGTATTCGTTGTTTGTTGCAAGGTCACCATAGGTGTGCTCTTCAAGCTCCTGCTGCCGAAGTTTCTTAGAAACAAGCTTACTGTGTACTGCTGTCCTCCGCGAGATTCCTCAGCAACGACTGAGACTGACACTAGCCAGTCAATGACATTTTTTCGCTATCTAAGACCTATTCTTAAGCGCGACAGGCCACTAAATAAGTAGGTGAGGTTCTCTGACTTGACTGATCGGGTTTGTGAGCCAATTTACGATGAAGTAGCGAAGGAAGAAGCTTCT
>JASAMZ010004905.1:0-17470 GCA_030248115.1 Linhomoeus sp. GSCO2_2 | reverse complement strand
TTGTGACATAGTTTTGCAGTTTTTAAAAATTGCAATTTCGAGATATTTTTAATCAAAATATGGAAATGTCGGAAATCGACTTTTCCACCTGATGATATAGCGGCGAAATTTCTTCAGAAATGGAAGGAGCATGGACTGCGGATAATTTGTAACGTAAGAGAATTTTTTGCAAATATGGAATTTAATAGAAATACGTTATTATTTTTCAAAATTCCATAAATCAACAAAAATAGAACGTCGTTTTTTGACGAATTTGAACGCGGAAATGGTAAGTCCGTATGCCAATAAGAATTTGTGACATAGGTTTACATTTTTAATAAATTCCAATTTCGAGATATTTAGAATTAAAATTTTAAATAAATGTCAAAATCGAGATTTTCGTCTGATGGCCAGAACAGCTGTTTATTGATGAGAATGATGAATTTGCACTCGGAAACAGAAATGCGTTGTTGAAAAACACAGGAATTCGCTCGCACCAAACTTTTGGCAAGTTTTTTGTCGGATGTGACGTTTTCACACAGGTAGGAAACTTCAGATAAACGGCGTCGTATCATGCCGATAACATATAGCGAACGCGGCGATATCACTGAGCTTCAGATCAGCTGTACAGACAACCGTATCGTGGGGATAGCTGCACTTGGCATAAGGTACACATTCTCAAGACACTTTCTCCAGATGCGGCTAACGATGTGTACAAAGTTCACTATACTGTTCACCAACATTTGACAGACACAAAGTATAGGTTGAACTTTTTACACACACAGCTTGTTTCGCTCGGCCTCAGCCGAGCGAACCCTATCAAAAGCTCGGCGTGCGTACGTGCGTACGTGCGTACATACGTGCGTATGTACGTACGTGGGTCACGCTCGCTTCGGGCTTAATAACTCGCTCGTCCGACGTCGTAGGGTGGAGTTTGAGACATCGTCGAGTAGCCCGAGGACTCCTCTCGCCATCTGAGTGTTCAAAACTGAAATAAGTTTTCAAACTCGCGCGCTACAGTATCCCAAAGTGGGGTCCATTTTAAGACAAAAGTTGACCGCAGCTAGTCAAATCGCATATCAAAGTGAAGCGCTCGAGCTCCTGAGCACGAATCCGACAACAAAAAGTTTCAAAAGTTTAAACAGAGAGCTACAGTAACCAAAACGCGTCGAAAACTGAAAACGACACGCTTGCTTCGGGCTTAATAACTCGCTCGTCTGACGTCGCTGGGTTGAGGTCGACACATCGACGGGTAGCCCTCGGACCACTCTCGCCATCTGAGTGTTCAAAACTGAAATAAGTTTTCAAACTCGTCGCTACAGTATCCCAAAGTGGGGTCCGTTTTAAGACAAAAGTTGACCGAAGCTAGTCAAATCGCATATCAAAGTGAAGCGCTCGAGTTCCTGAGCACGAATCCGACAACAAAAAGTCTTAAAAGTTTAAACAGCGAGCTACAGTAACCAAAACGCGTCAAAAACTGAAAACGACACGCTTGCTTCGGGCTTAATAACTCGCTTGTTTGACGTCGTTGAGTTTAGTTCGACACATCGACTGGTAGCCCTCGGACTACTCTCGCGAACTGTGACGTCGAAATAATAACAACTTTTAAAAATTGCGCGCTACAGTATCCTGAAGTAATGTCCGCAAAAAGTCAAAACTTCATAGAACCTAGTCGAATCGCATATCAAAATTAAGCGCTCGACCTCCTGAGCAAGAATCCGACAACAAAAAGTTTCAAAACGTCAATGAGAGGGCTACAGTAACCAAAACGCGTTGAAAACTGCAGATTTTGGTTTGTTATATCTTAGCACTCGTGCGTTGCAGAGCGGCGGTCTTGACATCGCTGAAGAGCTCACTGCAAGCCAACATCAAATCATGCTCACAATTAACCTGTAGTTTTGCGCTAGATTCCAGTGTCTTTTTTTAAATTTAGTCTGAAAAGATGATTTTCTTGGTGTAAAGAATTAAACCCGAGCGATTCCAATGTTGCGTAGCAAGACTACTCCAAAAAGTGTAGTCGCGAGGAGAGTCAAAGACGCTGCACGAAACCGGAAAGGGCCTTGCTACAGTCTCAGTAAAAATTCAAAGCTCAAAACCACTCCGCTTTTTAAAAGAGACTTGTTCGCCCGGCCTCAGCGGGGCGAACCCTACGAGAGCTTTTCGTGCGTTCGTGTGTTCGTGCGTACGTCCGTCACGCTCTCATATCTCGGCGTTGGTAAGTCGTAGGAAGGCGATCTTGGGCTTTATGGATATCTCTCGACTTGCTGGTAATGTTGCTAAGACTTCGAAATTCAAAAGTTTGAATTGCGCGCGCGACAGTAACCCGAAGTTCAAAACGGAAAACGGCTCTAACTCGCTCGTCTTACGTCGTAGAGCGGCGTGCGATAGGTCAACTAAAAGGTCTCGACGTGCGCTTTCGCTTGGCATAAAAAAGTTTCTTAATTACGCAAACACGCAACACGAAAAGCGACATTTTCGCGTTTTTAACGGAGAAATCGCTCTAACTCGCTCAGCGTGCGTCGTAGGGAGATGATCTTGGGTTGGTTGGATAGCTCTCGACTCACTGATCATTTGTTCTTCTATTGGTCGAAACTCAAAAGTTTGAATTTCGGGAGCTACAGTAACCCGAAGGTTTAAAACGCGAAACTTATCTAACTCGCTCGTCTTTCGTCATAGAGAGACGATCTTGAGTTCGCTGAATAGGTTTCGGCACACTGATAATTCCGTTAAGAGAAGTCGAAATTCAAAAGTTTGAATTGCGCGCGCTACAGTAACCTGAACGACCAAAACGCAAAACGGCTCTAACACGCTCGTCTTACGTCGTAGAGCGGCGTGCGATAGGTCAACTAAAAGGTCTCGACGTGCTCTTTCAATTGACGTAAAAAATTTGTTAATTGCGCAAACACGCACCACGAAAAGCGACATTCTCGCGTTTTTAGCACAGAAATCGCTCTAACTCGCTCAGCGTGCGTCGTAGAGAGACGATCTTGAGTTGCTGGATAGCTCTTGACTCACTGATCATTTCTTCTTCTATTGGTCGAAGCTCAAAAGTTTGAATATCGCGAGCTACAGTAACCCAAACGTTCAAAACGCAAAACTTCTCTAACTCACTCGTCTTCCGTCGTAGAGAGACGATCTTGAGTTTGTTGAATAGGTTTCGTCACACTAATCATTCCGTTAAGAGAAGTCGGGATTCGAAAGTTTGTATTTGGCGAGTTACAGTAACTCAAAGGTTCAAACAGCAAATCGGCCCTGACTCGCTCGTCTTACGTTGTAGAGCGGCATTCGTTCGACCGTTTGAAAGCTTACGTTGAGTCAGTTGTTGAACGGTCATTCCTAAAGCAATACTTTTGTTTTTTAAACCCTTGTCTTACGAACAACTTTGTCTGCTAAAAAAATTAATCCCGGGCGATCCCAATGTTGCCCTGCAACAACCGCTCAGAAATGCGTGTGTCTTGCTCAAAAAAATAATCCCGGGCGATCCCAATGTTGCCTTGCAAGAACCCCTCAGAAAAGAGCGTGTCAGAAGTAGCGCATGAATAGTGGACTCCGGGCGGGCGCGCGTCATATCGGAAAGGCTTCGAAATACTTTACAAAAGTATCCACTCTTCTACTCTTTTACTTTAACAAATCACAAACCACTCTGTATTAATAAAACAACTCAACTTTTTTAAAACAGCTTGTTCGCCGAAAACTCGAAATTGTGACCCGCTAGAGTGAAAATAATGCCGGAATATGAAATTTCGACCTTTTTTCGCCCGGCCTCAGCCGGGCGAACCCCTACGAGAGCTTTTCGTGCGTGCGTGCGTGCGTGCGTTCGTGGGTCACGCTCTCAGATCTCGGCGTTGGTAAGTTGTAGGAAGGAGATCTTGGGCTCTACGGAAAGGTCTCGACTTACTGGTAATGTGCCTCGAGAAATCGGCGTTCAAAAGTTTGAATTGCGCGCGCTACAGTAACCTGAAGGTCAAAACTTAAGACGGCTCTAACTCGCTCGTCTTACGTCGTAGAGCGGCGTGCGATAGCTCAACTAAAAGGTCTCGACGTGCTCTTTCGTTTGGCAATAAAATTTTTCTTAATTACGCAAACACGCAACACGAAAAGCGACATTCTCGCGTTTTTAACGCAGAAATCGCTCTAACTCGCTCAGCGTGCGTCGTAGGGAGATGCTCTTGGGTTGGTTGGATAGCTCTCGACTCACTGATCATTTGTTCTTCTATTGGTCGAAACTCAAAAGTTTGAATTTCGGGAGCTACAGTAACCCAAAGGTTTAAAACGCGAAACTTATCTAACTCGCTCGTCTTACGTCATAGAGAGACGATCTTGAGTTCGTTGAATAGGTTTCGGCACGCTGATAATTCCGTTAAGAGAAGTCGAAATTCAAAAGTTTGAATTGCGCGCGCTACAGTAACCTGAAGATCCAAAACGCAAAACGGCTCTAACACGCTCGTCTTACATCGTAGAGCGCCGTGCGATAGGTCAACTAAAAGGTCTCGACGTGCTCTTTCACTTGGCGTGAAAAATTTGTTAATTGCGCAAACACGCACCACGAAAAGCGACATTCTCGCGTTTTTAGCATAGAAATCGCTCTAACTCGTTCAGCGTGCGTCGTAGAGAGGTGATCTTGAGTTGCTGGATAGCTCTTGACTCACTGATCATTTGTTCTTCTATTGGTCGAAACTCAAAAATTTGAATATCGCGAACTACAGTAACCCAAAAGTTCAAAACGCAAAACTTGTCTAACTCGCTCGTCTTCCGTCGTAGAGAGACGATCTTGAGTTTGTTGAATAGGTTTCGTCACACTAATCATTCCGTTAAGAGAAGTCGATATTCGAAAGTTTGAATTTGGCGAGCTGCAGTAACTCACAGGTTCAAACAGCAAATCGGCCCTAACTCGCTCGTCTTACGTTGTAGAGCGGCATTCGTTCGACCGTTTGAAAGCTTACGTTGAGGCAGTTGTTGAACGGTCATTCCTAAAGAAATACTTATGTTTTTTTAAACTCTTGTCTTACGAACAACTTTGTCTGCTAAAAAAACTAATCCCGGGCGATCCCAATGTTGCCTTGCAACAAGCAACAACCGCTCAGAAATGCGTGTGTCTTGCTCAAAAAATTAATCCCGGGCGATCCCAATGTTGCCCTGCAAGAAACCCTCAGAAAGGAGCGTGTCAGAAGTAGCGCATGAATAGTGGACTCCGGGCGGGCGCGCGTTTTATCGGAAAGGCTTCGAAACACTTTACAGAAGTATCCACTCTTTTACTCTTCCACTTTAAAATACTCACAAACCACTCTGTATTAATAAAACAACTCAACTTTTTTAAAACAGCTTGTTTTCGCTCGGCCTCAGCCGAGCGAACCATATCAAGAGCTCGGCGTGCGTACGTACGTGCGTGCGTGCGTACGTACGTGGGTCACGCTCGCTTCGGGCTTAATAACTCACTCGTCTGACGTCGTAGGGTGGAGTTTGAGACATCGTCGAGTAGCCTGCGGACTCCTCTCGCCATCTGAGTGTTCACAACTGAAATAAGTTTTCAAACTCGCGCGCTACAGTATCCCAAAGTGGGGTCCATTTTAAGACAAAAGTTGACCGAAGCTAGTCAAATCGCATATCAAAGTGAAGCGCTCGAGCTCCTGAGCACGAATCCGACAACAAAAGTTTCAAAAGTTTAAACAGAGAGATACAGTAACCAAAACGCGTCGAAAGCTGGAAACGACACGCTTGCTTCAGGCTTAATAACTCGCTTGTCTGACGTCGCTGGGTTGAGTTCGACACATCGACGGGTAGCCCTCGGACTACTCTCGCCATCTGAGTGTTCACAACTGAAATAAGTTTTCAAACTCGCGCGCTACAGTATCCCAAAGTGGGGTCCATTTTAAGACAAAAGTTGACCGAAGCTAGTCAAATCGCATATCAAAGTGAAGCGCTCGAGCTCCCGAGCACGAATCCGACAACAAAAAGTTTCAAAAGTTTAAACAGAGAGCTACAGTAACCAAAACGCGTCGAAAACTGGAAACGACACGCTTGCTTCGGGCTTAATAACTCGCTTGTCTGACGTCGCTGGGTTGAGTTCGACACATCGACGGGTAGCCCTCGGACTACTCTCGCCATCTGAGTGTTCAAAGCTGCAATAAGTTTTCAAACTCGCGCGCTACAGTATCCCAAAGTGAGGTCCCTTTTAAGACAAAAGTTGACCGAAGCTAGTCAAATCGCATATCAAAGTGAAGCGCTCGAGCTCCTGAGCACAAATCCAACAACAAAAAGTTTTAAAAGTTTAATTAGAGAGAGCTACAGTAACCAAAACGCGTCGATAACTGGAAATGACACACTTGCTTCGGGCTTAATAACTCGCTTGTCTGACGTCGCTGGGTTGAGATTGACACATCGACGGGTAGCCCTCGGACTACTCTCACGAACTGTGACGTCGGAATAATAACAAGTTTTAAAAATTGCGCGCTACAGTATCCCGAAGTAATTTCCGCGAAAAGTCAAAACTTCATCAAACCTAGTCGAATCGCATATCAAAATGAAGCGCTCGACCTCCTGAGCAAGAATCCGACAACAAAAAGTTTCAAAAGGTCAATGAGAGGGCAACAGTAACCAAAACGCGATGAAAACTGCAGATTTTGGTTTGTTATATCTTGGCACTCGTGCGTTGCAGAGCGGCGGTCTTGACATCGCTGAAGAGCTCACTGCAAGCCAACATCAAATCATGCTCACAATTAACCTGTAGTTTTGCGTTAGATTCCAGTGTCTTTTTTTAAATTTAGTCTGAAAAGATGATTTTCTTGGTGGAAAGAATTAAACCCGAGCGATACCAATGTTGCGTAGCAAGACCACTCCAAAAGGTGTAGTCGCGAGGAGAGTCAAAGATGCTGCACGAAACCGGAAAGGGCCTTGCTACAATCTCAGTAAAAATTCAAAGCTCAAAACCACTCCGCTTTTTAAAAGAGACTTGTTTTTTCGCCGCGCCCCAGCGCGGCGAGGTGTATATATGCTGCATCCGGACGGCGCAATCCTCCAGAATGTGCAATATTGCACGATTTGGAGGGGTGCCCCTCCAAACTGCGCAATATGGCGCGTTCTGGAGGGCAGCCCCTCCAGAATGTGCAATCAGCTGCCAGAACGTTGAATTCTTTAACTTTTACGTATAATTCTTTTGCCAGGAAGTTGTTTCCTTCCATATCAGGCTATGCTCAGGCTCGCCCTGCGCCCAGAGACGGATCACAAGAGTCTAGTCGGCGTCGCAGTCTGGCGGGTCGAAGCTTAGGCTTAACGCGACCGGTGACCGACTTCAGGGCGCGCGGAGCGCGCCCTGAAGTTGGTGGTCGCGCTAAGCCTGTTTTCGACCCGCCAGGCGCGACGTCGACAGAGTTTTAGTGCAAACTGTAAGTGGGATGAACACTCCTCCATCTAATTCACCTCCTGCTCAGGCCTGCTGAGCCCCGCCGACCAGAGATTGCGCGGTTTGGAGGGGCCGCCCTCCAGAACGCGCCATATTGCGTAGTCTGGAGGGAAACCCTCCAGATTGCGCAATCTGGCTGGATTGCGGAAAGTGGATGCAACATATATACAGTTGACAATGTGTGTGTGTGTGTCCGTCCGTCCGTGCCACCGAAGTAAGAAACATGACATATGTGGTCAAGTAGAGTCAAGGTCGCTGAGTACGGATCCGATGTCCGTTTCTGTTGCTAGTTTCGCATTTTCGAGATATTCACAATTAAAATTCAGAAATGTCAAGAATCGACTTTTTCACCTGATGAGCTAGCCGCGAAATTTCTTCAGAAATGGAAAGAGCACGGACCGCTGATAATTTGTAACCCAAAAGAAATTTGTTGTCAATGTGGAATTTGATAGAAATACGCAATTGTTTGTCGAAATTTCATAAATTGACAAAAATAGAACGTCATTTATTGACGAATGTGAATGCAGAAACTAAAACGTCGTAAGCCAATAAGAATTTGTGACATAGTTTTTCAGTTTTGAAAAATTGCAATTTGGAGATATTTACAATTAAAATATAAAAATGTCGAAAATCGTCTTTTTCGCCTGATGAGCTAGCGGCGAAATTTCTTCAGAAGTGGAAAGAGCATAGGCCGTGGACAATTTGTAACACAAAAGAAATTATTTTCAAATGTGGAATTTCATAGAAATACGCAATTATTTGTCAAAATTTTATAAATTGACAAAAAATAGAACGTCATTTATTGACGAATGTGAATGCAGAAATTGAAAGGTCGTAAGGTAATAAGCATCTGTGACATGGTTCTACAGTTTTGAAAAATTGCAATTTGGAGATATTTACAATTAAAATATAAAAATGTCTAAAATCGACTTTGTCACCTGATGGACTAGCGGCGAAATTTCTTCAGAAATGGAAAGAGCATAGACCGCGGATAATTTGTAACACAAACAAAATTGTTTGCAATTGTGGAATTGTATAGAAATACGCCACAATTTGCCAAAATCTATAAATTGACAAAAACGTCATAACGCAGAAATACGCAATCAAACGAAATCCCTGGTAGAGAACGACTGCACCAAACAGTTGGCAAGTTTTTTTGCTCGATGTGGCGTATTCCCACAGGTATAAAACTTCAGATCAACGGCGTCGTATCATGCCGATACCGTATAGCGAACGCGGCGATATCACTGAGCTTTAGATCAGTTGTACAGACAACCGTATCGTGGTAATAGCTGCATTTAAATTGTGGTACACGTTTTCAAGATACCTTCTCTAGATACGGCTAATTATGCGAATGAAACTCACTATACTCTTCGCCAAGATTTGACAGACACATAGTAAAGGTTGAACTTTTTACACACACAGCTTGTTCGACGTACGTACGTGCGTACGTGGGTCACGCTCGCTTCGGGCTTAATAACTCGCTCGTCTGATGTCGTAGGAAGGAGTTTGAGACATCGTCGAGTAGCCCGCGGACTCCTCTAGCAACCTGAGTAGTCAAACCGAAAATAAGTTTTCAAACTCGCGCGCTACAGTATCCCAAAGTGGGGTCCATTTTGAGACAAAAGTTGACCGAAGCTAGTCAAATCGCATATCACAGTGAAGCGCTCGAGCTCCTGAGCACGAATCCGACAACAAAAAGTTTCAAAAGTTTAAACAGAGAGCTACAGTAACCAAAACGCGTCGAAAACTGGAAACAACACGCTTGCTTCGGGCTTAATAACTCGCTTGTCTGACGTCGCTGGGTTGAGTTCGACACATCGACGAGTAGCCGTCGGACTACTCTCGCCATCTGAGTGTTCAAAACTAAAATAAGTTTTCAAACTCGCGCGCTACAGTATCCCAAAGTGAGGTCCATTTTGAGACAAAAGTTGACCGAAGCTAGTCAAATCGCATATCAAAGTGAAGCGCTCGAGCTCCTGAGCACGAATCCGACAACAAAAAGTTTCAAAAGTTTAAACAGAGAGCTACAGTAACCAAAACGCGTCGAAAACTGGAAACGACACGCTTGCTTCGGGCTTAATAACTCGCTTGTCTGACGTCGCTGGGTTGAGTTCGACACATCGACGGGTAGCCCTCGGACTACTCTCGCGAACTGTGACGTCGAAATAATAACAAGTTTTAAAAATTGCGCGCTACAGTATCCCGAAGTAATTTCCGCGAAAAGTCAAAACTTCATCAAACCTAGTCGAATCGCATATCAAAATGAAGCGCTCGACCTCCTGAGCAAGAATCCGACAACAAAAAGTTTCAAAAGGTCAATGAGAGGGCAACAGTAACCAAAACGCGATGAAAACTGCAGATTTTGGTTTGTTATATCTTGGCACTCGTGCGTTGCAGAGCGGCGGTCTTGACATCGCTGAAGAGCTCACTGCAAGCCAACATCAAATCATGCTCACAATTAACCTGTAGTTTTGCGTTAGATTCCAGTGTCTTTTTTTAAATTTAGTCTGAAAAGATGATTGGCACTCCGCCGCTTGAAAAGCGAAGGAGTGCTATAGGAGCGGTAAAAGCCCACAGTTAGCATGTTCGGGGCTAGCGCTCGCTACGAAGCGCCTAGGGAGCCAAATTTTTTTTAAAAGATAGCTTATGACGACGCGCAGCGTGCTCGGGGGGTGAAAAAATTTCGGCGGTGGAAGAATTTTGCGAAAATTCAAAAATTCGAATTTTTACTAAGTAAAAAAAAAAATCACCCCACAACTTTCGCAATAGTGGACCGAATTTGGTGATTTTTGGATATGTTGTAGGCCTTTGGGTCCTCTAGGCGGCATCGCCGGAACGGGCTCCCTAGGTGGTCCGACGCGGGAGTACGGTAGAAAATTCAAAATTTTAAATTTTTTTCCGACCTTTAAAAAATCGTAACTCGAGTTTGCGACGGTAGATCCGCGCCAATTTAATTTCTGACCTGGACATTTATATTACCTTTCATTCGAGACCAAAACCGCCGAGATCGGTCTCGCCGTTCGGGAGATCCGCGGTCACAAAAGTCCTGGGTCCCGAGCGGAAAATTCGGATTTTCGACTTTGAGTGGATTTTTGGGCTGGAAAGCGTGCCTTTAGCGGCAAATTGACCGTTGCATCGTGTTCCGCGTTAAAAGTTGGTCTAGACGAAGTGTTTTGACCATTTTGAGGTACCGTATCCCGGCCGCGCCGAATTTTTGAATCCCGGGGTCAAATTTTCGAAATTGAGTTTTCACTTGTTTCGGGGGTTTTCGACGACGCTGAACACGAATCCGGTGTTTGTTTTGCGATTTGGGACGCCTTTACCCTGATTTCAGCACCCGGCCGGCCAAAAATTGGGTCCCAGGGTCGAATTTTCAAAATTGTGTTGACAGTTGTGTGACTTGTGTCTGGGCTTTCTGACGCCGCAGAACGCGAATCCGTCGTTTGTTTGGCAACTTGCGGTCAATTTAGCCTGATTTTGAAAGAATACTCACGCTAGGTAAAATTTCGCGAAATTCCGAAAATACCGTCCGCCATTGATTCTGCTGCGCCTACAGTACGCCGTCCATATAAAAGACGCGCTGAGAAAGGCGTCTACGCACGGGCAATCGAACCGAGTTATAGGAGCAATGTACTGTAATGTAGCACTACTGCCACCAACGTCGTCCACCCCAGCGGGGGAGCCCCCGCTGTGTAGCGTAGATAAGGCGCGCCTGTACAATTGCGGCGCCGCTGGCATTCTACATTGTGAGTGGCTATAGACAGTCAGCGGTCAGTACAACCTGCGCTCATCGTCGTCAGTACAGCCTGCTCCAACGCGTCACTTGCGCCACATCGACCTCTAAGTATTTGACATCGGCTTAGGCCCACCCCGGGCGATAGACCCTAGTTCTACACTGAAACAATTGGGAACAAACAAATTTAACGGGAATGCAACACTTGTTGGAGTTTTGTGCCCCCGTCTGCTAAAACAATCACGCGGAGTGCCTATCTGACACTCAAGGAGTGTCACGTATCACTTGTTTTCTTGGTGGAAAGAATTAAACCCGAGCGATACCAATGTTGCGTAGCAAGACCACTCCAAAAGGTGTAGTCGCGAGGAGAGTCAAAGATGCTGCACGAAACCGGAAAGGGCCTTGCTACAATCTCAGTAAAAATTCAAAACTCAAAACCACTCCGCTTTTTAAAAGAGACTTGTTTTTTCGCCGCGCCCCAGCGCGGCGAGGTGTATATATGCTGCATCCGGACGGCGCAATCCTCCAGAATGTGCAATATTGCACGATTTGGAGGGGTGCCCCTCCAAACTGCGCAATATGGCGCGTTCTGGAGGGCAGCCCCTCCAGAATGTGCAATCAGCTGCCAGAACGTTGAATTCTTTAACTTTTACGTATAATTCTTTTGCCAGGAAGTTGTTTCCTTCCATATCAGGCTATGCTTAGGCTCGCCCTGCGCCCAGAGACGGATCACAAGAGTCTAGTCGGCGTCGCAGTCTGGCGGGTCGAAGCTTAGGCTTAACGCGACCGGTGACCGACTTCAGGGCGCGCGGAGCGCGCCCTGAAGTTGGTGGTCGCGCTAAGCCTCAGTTTTCGACCCGCCAGGCGCGACGTCGACAGAGTTTTAGTGCAAACTGTAAGTGGGATGAACACTCCTCCATCTAATTCACCTCCTGCTCAGGCCTGCTGAGCCCCGCCGACCAGAGATTGCGCGGTTTGGAGGGGCCGCCCTCCAGAACGGGCCATATTGCGTAGTCTGGAGGGAAACCCTCCAGATTGCGCAATCTGGCTGGATTGCGGAAAGTGGATGCAACATATATACAGTTGACAATGTGTGTGTGTGTGTGTGTGTCCGTCCGTCCGTGCCACCGAAGTAAGAAACATGACATATGTGGTCAAGTAGAGTCAAGGTCGCTGAGTACGGATCCGATGTCCGTTTCTGTTGCTAGTTTCGCATTTTCGAGATATTCACAATTAAAATTCAGAAATGTCAAGAATCGACTTTTTCACCTGATGAGCTAGCCGCGAAATTTCTTCAGAAATGGAAAGAGCACGGACCGCTGATAATTTGTAACCCAAAAGAAATTTGTTGTCAATGTGGAATTTGATAGAAATACGCAATTGTTTGTCGAAATTTCATAAATTGACAAAAATAGAACGTCATTTATTGACGAATGTGAATGCAGAAACTAAAACGTCGTAAGCCAATAAGAATTTGTGACATAGTTTTTCAGTTTTGAAAAATTGCAATTTGGAGATATTTACAATTAAAATATAAAAATGTCGAAAATCGTCTTTTTCGCCTGATGAGCTAGCGGCGAAATTTCTTCAGAAATGGAAAGAGCATAGACCGCGGATAATTTGTAACACAAACAAAATTGTTTGCAATTGTGGAATTGTATAGAAATACGCCACAATTTGCCAAAATCTATAAATTGACAAAAACGTCATAACGCAGAAATACGCAATCAAACGAAATCCCTGGTAGAGAACGACTGCACCAAACAGTTGGCAAGTTTTTTTGTTCGATGTGGCGTATTCCCACAGGTATAAAACTTCAGATCAACGGCGTCGTATCATGCCGATACCGTATAGCGAACGCGGCGATATCACTGAGCTTTAGATCAGTTGTACAGACAACCGTATCGTGGTAATAGCTGCATTTAAATTGTGGCACACGTTTTCAAGATACCTTCTCTAGATACGGCTAATTATGCGAATGAAACTCACTATACTCTTCACCAAGATTTGACAGACACATAGTAAAGGTTGAACTTTTTACACACACAGCTTGTTCGACGTACGTACGTGCGTACGTGGGTCACGCTCGCTTCGGGCTTAATAACTCGCTCGTCTGATGTCGTAGGAAGGAGTTTGAGACATCGTCGAGTAGCCCGCGGACTCCTCTAGCTACCTGAGTAGTCAAACCGAAAATAAGTTTTCAAACTCGCGCGCTACAGTATCCCAAAGTGGGGTCCATTATGAGACAAAAGTTGACCGAAGCTAGTCAAATCGCATATCACAGTGAAGCGCTCGAGCTCCTGAGCACGAATCTGACAACAAAAAGTTTCAAAAGTTTAAACAGAGAGCTACAGTAACCAAAACGCGTCGAAAACTGGAAACAACACGCTTGCTTCGGGCTTAATAACTCGCTTGTCTGACGTCGCTGGGTTGAGTTCGACACATCGACGAGTAGCCGTCGGACTACTCTCGCCATCTGAGTGTTCAAAACTAAAATAAGTTTTCAAACTCGCGCGCTACAGTATCCCAAAGTGAGGTCCATTTTGAGACAAAAGTTGACCGAAGCTAGTCAAATCGCATATCAAAGTGAAGCGCTCGAGCTCCTGAGCACGAATCCGACAACAAAAAGTTTCAAAAGTTTAAACAGAGAGCTACAGTAACCAAAACGCGTCGAAAACTGGAAACGACACGCTTGCTTCGGGCTTAATAACTCGCTTGTCTGACGTCGCTGGGTTGAGTTCGACACATCGACGGGTAGCCCTCGGACTACTCTCGCGAACTGTGACGTCGAAATAATAACAAGTTTTAAAAATTGCGCGCTACAGTATCCCGAAGTAATGTCCGCGAAAAGACAAAACTTTATCGAACCTAGTCGAATCGCATATCAAAATGAAGCGCTCGACCTCCTGAGCAAGAATCCGACAACAAAAAGTTTCAAAAGGTCAATGAAAGGACTACAGTAACCAAACCGCGATGAAAACGGCAGATTTTGGTTTGTTATATCTTGGCACTCGTGCGTTGCAGAGCGGCGGTTTTGACATCGCTGAAGCGCTCACTGCAAGGCAACATCAAATCAAGCTCACAATACACCTGTAGTTTTACGTTAGATTCCAGTGTCTTTTTTAAAATTCAGTCTGAAAAGATGATTTTCTTGGTAAAAAGGATTAAACCCGAGCGATACCAATGTTGCGTAGCAAGACCACTCCAAAAAGTGTAGTCGCGAGGAGAGTCAAGACGCTGCACGAAACCGGAAAGGCCTTGCTACAATCTCAGTGAAAATTCAAAGCTCGAAAATACTCCGCTTTTTAAAAAAGACTTGTTTACATATATGTCAAAAGGTCCCACAGAAAAATTCCTATCGGCGCGAAATCGGCGGGGGTGGCACATTTTTGCCCTCTCCAAATTCAACTGCAGCTGAGGAAGTGCGCCCCCCCCCCCCCCCTGGTCGAGACCTAACCATAAAGTCCAAGGTCTCCTTCCTACGACTTTCCAACGCCGAGATCTGAGAGCGTTACGAACGGACGAACGAACGAACGAACGCACGCACGATAAGCTCTCGTAGGGGTTCGCCCGGCTGAGGCCGGGCGAAAAAACCTTGAAAACATCCCTAATTTCGTGAATTCCAAAATCCGAAACTATGTCACATATTCATCGCGTCTTATACCCTTGCCATTTCAGCAAAAACTTTGCCGATACGACTTGTAAATAAAACTGTCATTTTGGACATTTACGTATTTTAATTGTAAATATCTCGAAATAGCGAAATTAGCAACAGGAACGGACAACGGCACGTTACTCAGCGCATTCGACTCCATTGGGTGGCACTAACCGTCATGTCTAGTTTTTATACTCCACAAAAAAGTGTGGAGTATATAGCGTTTGTGCGCGAAACGCAATAATTTTAACCGGATGGGGTTCGCGCGTACAGCGGCCGATTTGCAAACGGTCTTTTGCGTTGGGTAGGCCTAGTAAGTGGGCAGGGTGGACACCAAACGGGGTCACGCTCCGGGACCCCGTTGGCGGGAAATTCAAAAATTTAATTTTTCGAAGTACTGAAAAATGGGTTACACAGGGTAGAACTCGAAAAAGTTGCATATAATGGTATATGCTATCTTTTGATATGTTGTAGTACTCGATAGTGCCGAGTTGGCAAAAAAAGAATTAGATCGCTGCGGGACCCATTTTGGCGCCAAATTTGAAAAATTCGCGATTTTTGGCCCCGGGTCGACTTTGACGGGCTGCTGTGCGAGCTAGGTAGCAGCTAGAGCGGCGAGACCACTCTTGGTGCTCCTTCCCAGATGTCCTCTATCGAATGAGCCATGAACGGAGAAAATCGGGCGAAACACAAAAAACTTTCTTACACTGCGACTTTTTCGACTCCGGGGTCGAAAATTGCGATTTTCGCATTTCGGCCTCTATAGCGCTCGAATGCGTTGCCGAATCGTTCCAAAAGTGGTTTCAAACGATTCTGCGCTTAAATCTGGCCCAGAAAAGTATTTTTGAAATTTTTGCAGAGCTACAGTATCCCTGCCGCGTCGGTTTGAATTTTGGGCGTCGGGTCGACTTTGCCAATATTATGCTCGATTTCGGGATTTTCGGGGGCGCTGATTACGAATTTGGCATCCGTTCAGTGCTTAGATGATGTTTGAACCTACCTACGACGAATTTGTATTCTACCATACCCCAAGTGCAGAATTTCAGTTCCCGGAGTCCATAGGAAGTTAGGGGTGTTGTATGTCGAATCTGGGCTATTTTGGGATGTAGATCACGAATTCGGCATTACTTTTGCGATTGGGAGTGTTAGGAGGCCACAACAGCAGAGGAGTCACCGTGCGTAGGAGTTCAAATTTGTGGAGTATACTGCGCCCCCCGGACGACTTGCCTGGTTCTGCACACACAGACAGACAGACCCACAGGCAATAGCGTTTGTACTTACAAAACTCTTCGACGCCGAGACATGTTGCCAGAAGTCGCTATTAGATAATTGGCCCTGGTCGCGCCCCACGTACTTTGTACCTGGTCCTGGTTTATGGCACGTTCAGTGCTGTGTCGGTGCTTCCATCAATAAAACCATCATTCATTCATTCATTCAATCATTCTAAAATCCGAAACTATATCATAAATTCATCGTCTCGTCCTCAAAGTCACAGTCAAAGTTCGTACGCCAAAGTCACAAAATTATCTCAATTTCACAGTAGTTCGCGGACTATACCCCATTCATCATACAGTAGCTGATTTGCCGAATTGCCATTTGCGACGATATTTGCCAATTCTGACTCGTTGCTCACTTCGAGGAACTATAAGCCGCTACGGCAATGTCTCTTGAATTATACCATATCAAAAACAAAATGGCAAAAATACAGACAGGCGCAGCAAAACAGCAAAATAGTCGTCTAGGCGCGAACCTCGGCTGGCTCGCGCGATTTTTTCGCGCGTCGGACGCTCTAGACGCCTACGCCATGCTGTCGCATCGCAGATCACCTCAAAACGGCGCTCTTATAGGCTGAATTTGGCGTCTATTTGACGATTACGGTCTTTATAGCGCGTCTGCTCTATCGCTATACACGCGAACACCACCGTAATCACCAAATAAAAAAATTTTAGCGAAAAATAAACGTTAAAAAGTGACTTATTTTGAATTTAGCAACAGGAAGGGACATCGGATCCGTAATCAGCGCCATCGACTGCATCAGGTGGCAGCAACCGTCTTGTCTAGTTTGACCGCACACACAGACAATTGTAACAGAAAAGAGCGTCCGTATATATGTCACATATATACTCGCCGCCCTGGGGGGCGGCGAAATAACAAGCTTTGTGCAAAACTGTGGCACCACGTTGGCATCAGTGTAAACTTGAGAGCGTGTGCGCAATAATGTGCACTGGATAGTGAAGTGCCACTAGACATTTAGTCGACAATCTGGTGGAGTATCGCCGCAATTGGTCATGGATTTGTTCGTGGTACCTGATCCACATATGGATCAGAAGATTCGCCGCAGGCACACTTTGCGCTTATAATTGTGGTGACTGACCCATAAATGGATCAGAGAAATTCGCCGCATGCACACAGTGCAATGAAAGCGTCTAAATGAGTCGACGCCCTATTGAAAAGGGTATAAATGGGACGACGCCCTATTGTAAAGGGCATAAATGGGACGACGCCCTATTGTAAAGGGCATAAATGGGACGACGCCCTATCGTAAAGGGCATAAATGGGACGACGCCCTATTGTAAAGGGCATAAATGGGACGACGCCCTATTCTTTTGGGCTTAGGGCCTGAAATTGTCGAAATTTGGGAATTTTAACAATACCCTTGAAAATATCCCTAACTTCGTTAATTATGGAATTTGAAACTATT
>JASAMZ010004903.1:0-10211 GCA_030248115.1 Linhomoeus sp. GSCO2_2 | reverse complement strand
TTGCTAGGCAACATTGGTAATCGCCCCGGGATTAATTATTTTTGCAGACAAAGTTGTTCGTAAGACAAGGGTTTAAAAAAACAAAAGTATTTCTTTAGGAACGACCGTTCAACAACTGCCTCCACGCAAGCTTTCAAACGGTCGAACGAATGCCGCTCTACAACGTAAGACGAGCGAGTTAGGGCCCATTTGCTGTTTGAACCTTTGAGCTCACCGCAGCTCGCGATATTCAAACTTTTGAGTTTCGACCAATAGAAGAACAAATGATCAGTGAGTCAAGAGCTATCGAGCAAACTCTAAGATCGTCTCTCTACGACGATGCTGAGCGAGTTAGAGCGATTTCTAAGCTAAAAACGCGAGAATGTCGCTTTTCGTGGTGCGTGTTTGCGTAATTAACAAAATTTTTACGCCAAGTGAAAGAGCACGTCGAGACCTTTTGGTTGACCTATCGCACGCCGCTCTACGACGTAAGACGAGCGAAGTAATAGCCGTTTTCAGTTCGAACCTTCGGGTTATGTAGCGCGCGCAATTCAAACTTTTGAATTTCTAGTTTCTTAACCAAATTATCAGTGTACCTAAACTGATTCAAGGAAATCTTAGATCGTCTCCTGTGATGGAAGACGAGCGAGTTAGATAAGTTTTGCGTTTTAAACTTTTGGGTTACTGTAGCTCCCGAAATTCAAACTTTTGAGTTTCGACCAATAGAAGAACAAATGATCAGTGAGTCGAGAGCAGCAATACGTAACTGAACGAGCAACAGACGTATTGCTCTAGGAGGAGGTAGAATTGGCGGTAGGTGGGTGGTGGGAATCGCTTTCCTGTGGGTGTGGGTGTTGATCACAATGGATGGTCAGCAGTCGGGAAAGAAGCTGGTGTCCCTCGCTAAGAGGCGGACGACGGATGAGATTTTGGTCGATGAGAATGTCGACTACGGTTGGGTGGATCCTACGGTTCTGGCGTTGAGACAGCAGGTTCCGGAAGAGAAGGAGGTTTCTCAGAAGCTGAATCTGGACGAGAGCGGGCAGGCGCATAGGTTGGGCGACGGCGATCTTGGGGACAGTGACAGGGACAGTGTTTCCTCTGGGCGTGTGGCGGATAGGTCGATTTCTCAGGAACCGGCTCCTCAGATTGTGTCCATGTTTGCGGAGTTGCAGCGACAACAGCAGGTAGCCCAGCAGGAGATGTTGCAGATGATGTTGGAGCGGCAGGAGCGTGAGGCTGAACGAAAGGAACAAGCGCAGCGTGAGGAGCGTGAAGCGCAGCGCGAGAAAGAGCGCGAGGAGCGGACGGCTAGGGATTTGGCGCAGCGGGAGCTGGTGCAGCAGATGATGGCTGATAGGGATAGAGATAGGGAAGAGTCGCACCGTCAGATGGAAGCGATTCTTAATCACTCGCGGGCGCCGCCTGATTCGGCGGGTCCTTTCTCTTCTACGGCTATCGCCGCTGATGGCTTGAACGGATTGGGTACGGTATTGAACACGTTGGCGTATACCAGGGGCCTCTTTTATCAACATAGGAATGGCTGTTTAGGAATAGGAAAATAGGAATAGGACACAATTCTCTTTTATCAACTTAGGAAACAGGAATAGGAATAGGAGCGAAATCGGCCAATTTAGGAGTGGTTTAGGACGCTTTTAGGACGATTCTCTTTTATCAATTTTGTGGCCAGCAAAATAGGAATAGGATTCCTAGAATTAGTGCAGTGCCGTTTAGGAAGCTCGAAGCCTTCCTAACATGAACTAATTTGTTGATTTCACGTAGATTTTCAATGTTTGTGTAAAAGGAGATGTTGATATGTGGCATTTCTGGACTTTCACAGCGATTTCCACATTTGCCTCACAATAAACAACTGAAACGGGCAAGTTCAGTAGGGTTCTCCCATAAGACGTCTCTACCATTGCAATTCTTACTGAAACTCCTCTTCAGTGCATTTTGTCGTCCAATACTACTGCCTAGGGCTGCATAAGAGACAAATTAAGTGTGCGCCGTTTATCCTCCAATAAGCGCCCCCCCCCCCCCTTGAATTAGCGCTCCATCCTCTAATAAGCGCCTCCCCGCCCCTCCTTTTGAATCAGCGCCCCATCCTCCCTTCCCCACTCCAATAAGCGCCACTTTGAGCTATGTAGAGTACGTTTGGCTTGCAGGTTAAGCTTGCCTTGCGGAGTGCCAAAATACTGCCAAACTTAGTTTTGCACACATCACAGAAGCAATACTACAGCAATAAGCCAGAACCAGTCACAGATCGTAGGAAGATACTTCGCACAGCTCCAGTTGAACAGCCGACAAAGCTGTTATGCTCAGAACGGTGCTTCACTAATCACTATTCGCACTAGGGTGTTCATTTCAACTGATTAGTTCATTACTCTGCAAATTCGGGAACTCTGTGTTACACAGCACTGCGTGGATTTCCTAAATCCTTCTCCTATTCCTAAATGGTTTAGGAATAGTGGGTGCACATTGATAAAAGAGAATTTTCCTATTTCCTATTCCTAATCCTATTTCTAAATCTAAATTCTATTCCTATTCCTATGTTGATAAAAGAGGCCCCAGGCCGGGTTTGGCTAAGTTCGCGGGTCTAGACAGGGACAATTTCGCTGACTGGTTCGTCGAATTTGGAATCGCTGTCGAAAATTATCCGCAGGCAGTCAAACGGAAGTACCTGTTGGAGTTGTTGACGGGTGACGCCTTGAAGTTCTTCATGTCCATGTCGGAGGAAGTGAAGGTCGATTATCAGCAGGTTGTCGATCGATTAACTACCAACTTCGCCGATAGGAGAACGAGAACGGTCAAAATGGCGTCGCTTTGGGGCAAGCGTCAACAGAACTACCAGTCGGTATACCAGTGGCGTTCGATCATGGAGCGTGAGTTCCGGACCGCTGAAAGTGCCATAGTGGTGCCAGAGACAGAGGCTCTCGTGTGTCCTTGCGGTCAGATCTGCCATCGGGAGAATGCCAAGAATAAGGCTAGCAACGAATCTTGTCAGGCGTTTGTCGTTCATCAGTCGCTTCTTCCAGCAAATCAGGCCTTCCTCGAAGATAATGAGTGGACGGTCGATGGCGTCTTTGCCGCAGCTGCCAAGAAGGAGAGCGAGCGTGAGATGGAGCAACAGGCTACTAAGTCGAGTTCTGAGAGGGCGCCGAGAGGTCAGCAAAGGGCTTCTGGACAGCCGCAGCAGAATGCGCCAGCAGGGCCAGTGTTTCAACCGCCGCCTCCTGAGGAAGCGCATCATGACAGAATTGGGAATCGTCCTTTGTATCGGGGTTCCGAGTCTGCTCGTGAGTGTTTCCGCTGTCGTCAGAAAGGACACGTTGCAGCTGAGTGCCAAAATCGAGTGTGTACTTTCTGCCGTGATAAGGGCTACACGCCGTTTCTTGGTCACACAGACGACCGCTGTTTCAAACAGGATGCGATCAGGGCGCAGCAGCCTCCGAATCAGCAGTCCCATCCGCTGGCTTCTAATCAGCAATCCCATCCGCCGGCTGGCGCGCAGAGTTTGCAGTCGTCACGCTTGGTGAATGAGCCGCCACAAACGTTCGTCTCTCATTCGCAGGTTCCATCTGAGCAGGCTTCGTCTTCGCAGAGAGTCGATTCTCAACCGCCGCCGGTGACACAAGCTGGTTTTCCTCTGGATTGGGCTGGACAGGCGTTCGCTATGTCGGCTAGGGATTTGTCGTCGTATGAGTTGTGCCAGCTCTCGAAGCAGGAGGACCAGAAGTCGAAATTGATTCCCGCGACGGATTTCCTCTTTGACGAATTGCCGCAAGTCGCGCCCGATTTGAAGCGCCAATTCAAGAATGGGCAAATGAAGAGTCAGGTCGCCGTCCTCGATTCAGGCGCAACCACGACTACCGTCAGCCCTCGAGTCGTTGAGACTTTGCTTCAGAAAGGCAGCGCTGATTTGATCGTGCAGGATCAGAGTTTCCCCTTGACTGGTGTTGATGGTTCCACTTTCTTGAGCTCGGGTTCAGCAGTGAAGCTGAAGGGCGTCTATTGCTCGCGTGAAAACGAAGCGATTCCGTTCGAAGTGACGGCGCCAGTTAGCTTCAATCTTCCTGTCGATATCTTGATAGGCAACGACCTGATGGAGAAAGTCGGCATTGGGCTCTCGAATGGTCAAGGGAAGGTGTTTCCGTCGGCTGCCGTGCCTTCTTCCTTTGACGCGAATGAGTCAGCTAGCGTTGGTCAGCCAGTTAGGGCTCGGGATTCCAAGAATTGGAGGAGACAGAGGGAGCGCTCGTCCGATAGAGGCTACTGTAGGGATCGTCCTCGCCATTTTCCCGCCTGGCAGCGCAGACCGAGTTGGAGCTGGAATCGGACCTCGGGTCAGAACCCATCGAGTTGGAGCTGGAGAACGCAGCCGCTGATGTCGGATCGGAACGTGGACAGGTTGCGGGACAAGTTTTGGGGGCGTTGTCAGATGCCGCATTCGTGTTCTCATTGGTCCCACTTCGGAACAGATACTCGCGCGTTTCCGGAGTTCGATTACGGTTCTTACAGAGTGTTCTGATTCGCTCATGTCGCCTGTAGGGGTAGCGTGTGCTTGCGTATAGCGCTTATGTCCTGAGTACATGCGCTTCGTCATCTGTCCTGGGAACAGATTGGACGTGTTTCTCCCTTGTCCTGGGTACAAGGTCGAGCGTTTATGGTGCTTGAAGGCTTACTTGAGCTTACGAGCATTTGAGTGCTTAGCTTGGCTGTCCTGAGAACAGTCACTTTCTTCTTGAAAGAGGGGAGAGGGTGAGGTGACAAGCACTTTGAGCTGATAGGCTTGAGAGCTGAGAATGCGATGTCGCGCGATGCACGCTTGGCAGTATCGAGGTGATGGGCGGAGTTCGATTCGCTTGTCCTTTGATCACTGAGAGTGTTGCTGTCGCGTTTGTGTCTAATACTTCTCGTGTGGGGTTTAAGGTTTCGTCAGCTGGTCGGTCAAGCGGTTCGGTCAGGGTCGATCAAGTCTTCTGGTCGTTCAAGCTCGTCCAGTCCGATCAAGTTCGATCAAGACATCTGGTCGTTCGTTCAAGTTCGCCCAGTTCTACGCGTTCGAGGAAATCAGTGATCGTGATCAGTGATACATGATCGTAGGTTTTAAGCAGTGGCGTCACGGCTCATTTGTTTGAATGGGGCGTGCAAGCATGGCACCATTAGGGATGCCATACATATCTAAGATTCCAGTAGTTCAGTATAAGTAGTCTGCCGTTTGTTAGCCAGTTAGCTTATTCTTAGCTGTGGTCAGAAATAAACACCCCTTCGGACTACTGCTTGGAACAGCGCCTATCCGTGAGTCTCTGAGTGTGTCTTGACCAAGCACGGGTTAAGCAACCTTGCACTCAATAGAGCTTACTGGGGTACGATACGTGCGACGGGGGTTAGGTGTTCAGTAGTCTACGGCTTGGGCGCGTACTGACCTCTGTCTTGGTGGTGTTAGCTTGGGTGGCTCGCGTGCTAGACGCGTCGCGGGCTTGGCCGTCAACGGGCCTGACTACAGCAGTGGCGCCTACGGCGACACTCACAGCTACGTCAGCCATTCACTCAGGGTCCAGGGCACTTCAGAGGTCCGATCAACACAATCTGTAGAATGTCCCTGCAACGCAGATGACGAGCTGTCCGTTTTCACTCGTCCGCCAGAAATGGCGGGCTTTGCAAACAATCGAAGGTTCTGCCCCATAGAAGAGGCTGGAGAGGTGGAACTGAAACGATTCTCCTTCGAACAAGCCAGAACCCTAGCCATGTCCAAGGAGAGAGGAATTCTGGTGGAGGATTTCTGGTTTTGTTGGAAGGACAGGCCGGGAAGACTATTCCACGCCACATACAGCGACTTCTGCAGGTGCTACTGGGGTGGCGAACGCCTCGACGTGCGGTAGGCTGCAGATGGTTGAAGAGTTTGTGAGTATTGTCTTGCGAGGGGCTCGTCTCATTGCAGTGAGCAGCCAAGTACTCACGACAGAAGCGGGAAGAAAGCAGAGTGGGTTGTGGGAGCCTTTCTGAGCAGCTGTCTTGTCTTTGTTATCTTGGTCGTCGTCAGTCCAGCCACTGTTATGCAGATTGGCCTCAATCATGGTTCAAGGTGAAGATTTGATTCTTCTGTAGCCTCATCACTATCCTACCCCAACATGACTTCTCTTCTCAGGCAGAGCACTACTGTCGAACCTCGCGCGACCACTCCACCACCTCCCTCCCCCTCTGCCACACCGCCAAGCGCACTTCCAAGCAAGATGCTCTGAGCTCTATTTCTGCTATCAATGCAAATCAAACAGCTCTCCGCCCCCTTTCAGGCGCGTTCCTCGTAATCGGAGGGAATTCTTCTGCCGGGCGACTGTCCTCAACGCTTATGTTCGATCCAACAACCGGAAACATGTCCATGTGGAATGTCTCGTTACTGACGCCAAGAGAGGACCATGTGGCGGGCAGTTATCGAAACAAGATTTTGGTGGCAGGTGGCAGAACCTCTGCAGAAGACTTCACAGCAACCGCCGAACTCTTTGATGGCAAGACTGGCGTGTTTAGAAATGCGGGCAACATGCACCAGAAGAGATGGCTCGCCATGGGCGCTGTGCTGGGTGAGTTGCACCGATTACCAACCTTTGCACAGTTATTAACTTCTGTCTATTAAATGCCACTTCAGGCACAGTGTCTCAACAAGCTCCATGTTCACATTACAGGAACCCACTTCTACATCTGCGGCGGTGACAACGGCACCGGCTTGCTTAGCAGCTGCGAGAAATTCTCCTTCGTCCACAAACGATGGCAAACTGTGAATTCCATGCCTGAAGCTCTCAGGGGATCCGCTGCGGTATCCCAAGGCAACTACCTCTACATCATAGGGGGCTGGAATGCCTCAAACGTCAAAGTGTCCACTGTCTACCGCTACGACGTCCGTACTGGCGAATGGGACACGCTTGCCAATTTGCGCCACGCTCGATGGAGGGCCGCCGCCGCCGCAATCGAAGGGGATACTGTAGTCGTATGCGGGGGTTACGGCAGAATGGTGCATCACGCCGATTGTGAAAGCTACTCACTTAGGAATACGAGTTGGAGTGACTTCGCCCAAATGAAGATGCCGAGAGGGGATCTAGGTTTGGTGGAACACGATGGCTCACTGTACGCTGTCGGGGGATGGGATAAGGACTTTGTGGACGGAGTGGAGAAATACGAGACTGGCGGCATCGGATGGACGCCGATGGATGGAGTCTCGCTGGGAGGGGGAGGAAGGCTGGATTTCGCCCTCGTTCCTTACTTCGATGCAGACACATTGTACAGCAAGCAGAGTACCGAGTGTGTACACAATGGGGCGTGATAGAGGACGGATGATTCAGGCGATTCTCGCAACGCATGGTGCAATGTGCAGTTTGTGTGATTGGCGACGGCGCAGTCTACATTGCAATTGAGAGAAATTCTGCATACAATTGCCTTAAGAGCGTCCTCTTTGACTTCTTTAGAAGATTGATGTTGTCAGCTGCAGTGAATTCTGTCTGTGTTCAAGAACTAATCAAATTGTGGTTGTGTTTCAAACGGCCGCCTCGAAAGAACGCGGCCTCCTCCTGAGTTTTTTTTTTGCAGATCGATATTTCTTGATTGCCAATGTACAGTACCCTTTTGATGTCGCGCTCCTTCCACCGAATACGTGGGACAGAAAAGACAGTTGGAATTCGAGGGAAACTGTATTGATTGCGTTAGAGGAGCTCGGCAAAAACATCTGCCTTCCTTTCGGACCACTGTTGCAATTTTGGCCTAGAGTGGGTTGAGGCGCTAAAGGATAAACTAACCCTTTTGAGGTTCCGTGATAGTATGCCAATATAGACCTCAAAACAATGTTCAAACGACTTTGGCCTACAGACGAATTTGGAAAGGCCGAGGAACGTTATACAACTATGCGGGGCCACGTGAAAGCACTGGTGTGTATGTTCTCATAAGAACCTCTTAGTTTGTGATGCATCTTGTCAAGAATTTGGCCAATTTCACAGACCGTAGTCAAGATTACCTGCGCGTTCCAAACCGTATTCGTAGCCGCGGTGGCCATTGGCATCGTCGCTACGCTGATTGCGATGGGAGGCGTTCCAAGGTGACTAATATGTTTATACTTTCTTTATGTTAAAGTGCCAGACATCTGCATTATTAAGCATAGATAATAAATAGGTAAATATATATGAACAAACAAACAAATAAACTTATGAACAAATAAATATACAGATAAGAAATAATTCAAATTGTGAATAAATAAATAAATAAACAAATAAAATAAATAAATAAATAAATGCATGAATACGCAAATAAATAAATAAATAAATAAATGAGTGGCGAAGTGTAAGAATTGACGCACTATGCAAATAAGTTTATGTAATCAACTATGCTCGACTATACAATAGCTACAACCGGCCGATCGGTGGCACCCTGTTGCTGATCTTACCGCAAGTGTGCGCCGTGGCGTTCTTCGGAGTGCCGCTGGCGTGCACTCTGTGGGCTCTGAAAACTCGCAAAGGACGCTGGCTGGATCCCCAGCTGTGGATGCTGGTATTTTGTTAACAAAACACGTAAACTTTTTCTCAAAAAACTGTGCAACTGCAGTTCACATTCACTTACAGACGGTGACGACTGTGGGTCTCGTGTGGTGCGCTTTCGTCACGACTTGCTTTGGCCTAGTCTGGTCGGCCAGCGGTGTGATCCACCCTTCGAACTACGGGCGAGGTTGGGACTGACCTTGGGTTTGCGCGAAGGAAATCCGCATTACTCTGTCACGCGTGAGTTCGTGTTGCTGTCTGCAGAGGCTTAGACGACAGCCAACGCATGTCTGCTGTGGTCTTTGTGTGCAAAGTTGAGAAATTAGGTGAGGCTTGAGGCCTAGCGTGAGCTGTGTCACTCTATTAGCTGTCACATCACTTTGAACCTTCGACGATACTTTGCACTTTGCAGAGGCTTCTGCCGGTACGGACGCCATGCAGTCTCTGACGATCTTCTGCATTCTGCTGCTGCCTATCGCCATCTGGCAGTTGGACGTCTTTGCCGCCTGCGCTCGGTTCTTCAAGGACATGGAGGGATCCTCTGAACCCGTGAGACGCTTCGAAGTCTGTTGCTACAGTAGTCCAAAGTGTGGTGAAGATTTCGTTCATTCAGATCTTGACGACCGAAGTGAAGGCGCAAGAGGGTTTGACAATGAGTAATCCAGCTGAGCCGTCGCCGCCATCGAAATGAGCGCACTCTTCCTTCCAGAAGTCCCAAGATTGAAAGAGTGAAAGGCCATTCGCGATGCGATAGGAAGCTTTGCTTACAGTATGTAGTCAGCGCTTGCTCTTGCCATGCTGCGCTGTTATTGTTATTGTCTATTTGGGTACATGGCTGCCTGTGTGCACTGTGCAATGCGCCGGCATTTGCGCTACTGCCCTGTGTCTGTATTGCATTGCTTTATGGGATCACTCAGTTGCTTTTGTCGTCTCCATTTGAATCACGGATCATAGCAAGATCAGTGCGGGAATTCTTGGCAATTAAAATGTGCGTTCACTGAATGCGGCTTTAGACGGGGTGCTTCTGTTCAGTGTGGATGGTTGGCGTTATCTAGGCGCGCTTCATGCAATGTTAACATCAGTGCGAAACAGGCTTGTCATAAATGTTGCGCCGATCTCCCTACACACGCACTAAGTACACTCATGTTAACACTGTCTCCATACAAGCTTCGTTTTCAAGTTTTAGACCAGCTACCGAGTACCGATTCGGCTCAGGGTCCACAGGCAATGTACTGTCGTCTAGTGGTAATTCTCAGTCTCACTGCTCTCGCATACTCCCATCAAGGTATGAAGCAAATTGGCAGTCTTGCAATGCTGTATAGTGGTACAACTTTTAAGTGAGAAAACCACTTCTTTTGAATGTGGCGTGCAATCAGTAAGGAAAAGTAGTCGCTGAAGAAAGCACATATGTACAGCGAATTCGCTCTTGCCTCAGTCACCCTATTCAGTCAGTCAGTGGCCCTATTGCAAGTAGTCATTCTTTGTAAATACTGTGGCACGTCTCAATCACGAGTAGTACTATCCCTAAGTTCTGTAAGCAGCAAACTGTTGCCTATTGACAGCCCAATCAACCAGTCCTGAGCTAGCCGAAGGCAAGTCGAATCCTCTGCAGACCATACGCAGGTGGATTCTCGACTGCTTCGAGGCCTGGAGCCGCTGCTCCCGCTGGAGCTCCTGGGCCACTGGCCTGCTCTGGAAGGTGCGATTACGGTAGTG
>JASAMZ010004901.1:0-14224 GCA_030248115.1 Linhomoeus sp. GSCO2_2 | reverse complement strand
TATGTACTTCGTTCAGTTACGTATTGCTCAGTAAAAGTTGCATTCTAATTTGAATTTCGGCATTAGGAAAGTGGCTGTTTGATGGCAAAATCGACACAAAACGGAGAAACCAATAGCGAATTCGCGTTCCTCGCCGCAAAATACCCTAGAATCGACACTTCAACCGTACAATTACCACACTTTCAGTTTCGTCGACGTAGGGCTACGGTAGGTCGATTTTCGACAAAAACTCGCCAAAATTGATCCTAAACGCCAGAATAACGCCAGATTCGGCATCAGCGACCTTGAAAGCACCGGGATCGACTCCAACATTAATTTTGACCACCCGGGTGGAAATTCGAATTTTGGACGCGGCCGGGGTACGGTAGCCGAAAAAATATTTTTGAAAATCAATTCCGGATCAGTTTTCGACGGGGAATCGCGTGGTGCAGTCCATTTGGCCATAAATCATCGCAATCGGGCGCTAAAACGGCCGAAAGTCAAAAATCGGCATTTTCGACCCCCGACGGAGACCCGTTGCGACAGCAGAACTCAAGATTTCCTCGGTGGATTTCGGTGATTTTGGCCTTAAACGAAAGAGAACATGTTAATCTTGCCGATTTGAGATATCTGGCCCGATCCAACAACTCCCTGATTTACTAGGAATTTTGAAAGGCAGATTTTTGTCAAAAAATCACTTTCGACTACCGTAACCCGAGAACTCGTCGGCCGATTGGCTCGGGAGTTTTTTTCCCCTGTTCGTCTCGTCGAGGGCTATAACATATCCAAAGGGCGTCAAAATCGGCCCACTATTCCAGAAATTCCAGCTGGGTGAACACCCTCCCAGTAAGTAAATTTTTGAATTTTTGAATTTTTCTCAAAATTTTCCCACTACGCGAAAAAAACGAAGGCCCGAGCACCCCTACTATCCCTCGAGAGCTATCGATTAAAAAAAACCCCGTCCAAATCGGATGAGAAATGAGGCACGAAAGTGAGTGGCGAAAGTTTTGATCGGGAGCAGCTCCACTATAGCACTCCGCCCCTTTTGGGGTCGGAGTGCTAACAACCCAGCGTCAAAGCTGCGCGTGAAGAATCCTTCATGCTACTTTCTTTAATGGTTATTTGCTGTAGATGCGTGCCTACAAGTACACACACACACACACACACACACAAACACACACAAGTAAAAACGCTGGGACTTATTGGTTGAACTTCATCCAGCGCGTATGCACAGTTCAAAATAGGTAACTGTTCTTTGAGCTACTCAAACGTGGCATACCAAGTTGCATGGCAGCAAACAAAAGCAAGACTTGACGCGTGGATGATTTTCGAGGTGATTGTTGGTTGTTGCGCTATGGTGGGTGGGGTGTACATGGGCAGCGCAAGCTACATGCAATATGTAGGCGAGATGGCTATTCCGGATGCGCCTGATCATCATTCCGAATCGTTGCATCATCACAATGTCTCTCAAAGGATCCGCTAACACATTAGAGCGGTTGGATTACTCCTCACTAACTTCCTTTCGAAGTGTGAACAGGAATCCCACAAGCAACTGAATGTGAGCAGTAAAAGCGTCAAGTTGTAATCACTTCTCGCGCTCCAGGAACCGATACCAGCTGTTGTAATCGCAGGGCACCGCAAAGTCTTCACCAGCCTCTTCTTTGGTAGCGTTGACTCTGCGACAGTACACTCTTCTCGGCTCGTCACTTGTCTCGACGGCTTTACAGTTGGAGGTTTCATCGCAGTGTTGGATGCATTCTTCCACGCTGGCAACCCTGAAGCCGGTTTCCCAATCGTCGATTCGGCGACTGGTGGCGCAGCCGAAACCCTTCCAGGTCCAGCCGGCTGAAACAGAGGATTCAATTTTGTTGTGTGACATTCCTTTGCACCGACAAGAGTGAGTATGAATTGACACAATTAAATAGTAAATCACGATTGTGCCTTTTAAAGATACAAACAACTCTAAACAAGCTGTGTGTGTAAAAAGTTCAACCACACACAAAGGGCCAACCGGCCAGGTCGGGGGGGGGGGTATAGGACCCCTCAGGGGGGGGGGGTCTGAGGCCCCTGGAGGGGGGGGTCAAATGACCTAAAAATTTTGCTAAAAAAAGTACCAAAAAGTAAGAAAATTTTGCAAAAATAGGCCAAAAAGTGCCAAAAATCGCTTAATTTTGGTCAAAAATGTCCAAAATATAGCGCCGCAGGTGAAAATTTTGCTATTTTCAAGCGCCGCAGGCGAAATTTTTGGCATTTTTAAGCGCCGCAGGCGAAAATTTTTGACTGGGGGGGGGGGGGGCTTACCCCCCCCCCCATAACCCCCCTCCCCGGTTACACGTATGCCTATACAATGTGTCTGCCAAACCTTGGCGAACAGTATAGTGAACTTTACACACACCATTAGCCGTATCTGGAGAAGGATCTTGAGAACGTGTGCCGCAAACCAAGTGCAGCTATTCACACGATACGGTTGTCTATACAACTGATCTAAAGCTCAGTGATATCGCCGCGTTCGCTATATGTTATCGGCATGATACGACGCCGTTCATCTGAAGATTTATACCTGCGTGAATACGCCACATCGAACAAAAAAACTTGCCAAATGTTGGTGCAGTCGTTCTCTACCAGGAATTCTGTTTGATTTGTACGTATTTCTGCGTTGACATTCATCAATGAACAACTGTCTTGGCAATTATCAATTATGGAATTTTGGTATTTCTATCAAAATTTTGAAAATTTCTATCAAATTTGACGTTAGCAAGAATTTTCTCTTGTTATAATAATTATCCGTTGTCTATGCGCTTGCCATTTCTGAAGAATTTCGTCGCTAGTTCATCAGGCGAAACAAGCTGTTTTAAAAAAGTTGAGTTGTTTTATTAATACAGAGTGGTTTGTGAGTATTTTAAAGTGGAAGAGTAAAAGAGTGGATACTTTTGTAAAGTATTTCGAAGCCTTTCCGATATGACGCGCGCCCGCCCGGAGTCCACTATTCATGCGCTACTTCTGACACGCTGCTTTCTGAGCGGTTCTTGCAGGGCAACATTGGGATCGCCCGGGATTAATTTTTTGAGCAAGACACACGCATTTCTGAGCGGTTGTTGCAAGGCAACATTGGGATCGCCCGGGATTAATTTTTTTAGCAGACAAAGTTTTTCGTAAGACAAAGTATTTCTTTAGGAATGACCGTTCAACAACTGCCTCAACGTAAGCTTTCAAACGGTCGAACGAATGCCGCTCTACAACGTAAGACGAGCGAGTTAGAGAAGTTTTGCGTTTTGAACTTTTGGGTTACTGTAGCTCGCGATGTTCAAACTTTTGAGTTTCGACCAATAGAAGAACAACTGATCAGTGAGTCATGAGCTATCCAGCAACTCAAGATCGTCTCTCTACGACGCACGCTGAGCGAGTTAGAGCGATTTCTACGCTAAAAGCGCGAGAATGTCGCTTTTCGTGGTGCGTGTTTGCGTAATTAACAAAATTTTTACGCCAAGTGAAAGTGCACGTCGAGACGTTTTATTTGACCTTGAGCTCGCCGCTCTACGAGGTACGACGTGGGTGTTAGTGCCGTTTTGCTTTTTGGACCTTGGTGTTACTGTAGCGCGCGCAATTCAAACTTTTGAATTTTGACTTCTCTTAACGGAATTATCAGTGCGCCGAAACCTATTCAACGAACTCAAGATCGTCTCTCTATGACGGAAGACGAGGGAGTTAGATAAGTTTTCCGTTTTAAACCTTTGGGTTACTGTAGCTCCCGAAATTCAAACTTTTGAGTTTCGACCAATAGAAGAACAAATGATCAGTGAGTCGGGAGCTATCCAACCAACCCAAGATCGTCTCCGTACGACGCACGCTGAGCGAGTTAGAGCGATTTCTGCGTTAAAAACGCGAGAATGTCGCTTTTCGTGTTGCGTGTTTGCGTAATTAAGAAAACTTTTAATGCCAAACGAAAGCGCACGTCGAGACCTTTTAGTTGACCTTTCGCGCGCCGCTCTACGACGTAAGACGAGCGAGTTAGAGCCGTGTTCCGTTTGAACCTTTGGTTACTGTAACGCGCGAAATTCAAACTTTTGAATTTCAAAACCTCTCAGCAACATTACCAGTGAGTCGAGGCCTTTCCATAGAGCGCAAGATCACCTTCCTACGACTTACCAACGCCGAGATCTGAGAGCGTGACGGACGAACAGACGAACGCACGCACGCACGATAAGCTCTCGTAGGGGTTCGCCCGGCTGAGGCCGGGCGAAAAAACCGATTTTCGACATTTTCGTATTTTAATTGTAAATATCCATAATTTGCAATTTTTCAAAACTGTAAAACCATGTCGCAAATTCGTATTAGCGTACGACCTATCCATTTCTGCATTCACATTCGTCAATAACTGACGTTCTATTTGTGTCAATTTATGGAATTTTGATAAATAATCGTGTATTTCTATTAAATTCCACATTTGCAAACAATTTTCTTTGTGTTACAAATGATCCGCGGTCTATGCTCTTTCCATTTCTGAAGAAATTTCGTCGCTAGCTAATCGGGTGAAAAAGTCGATATTCGACATTTTTTCGCTCGGCCTCAGCCGAGCGAACCATATCAAGAGCTCGGCGTGCGTGCGTGCGTGCGTGCGTAACGTGCGTGGGTCACGCTCGCTTCGGTCTTAATTACTCGCTCGTTTGACGTCGCAGAGTGGAGTTTGAGACATCGTCGAGTAGCCTGCGGACTCCTCTAGCCACCTGAGTAGTCAAAACCAAAATTAGTTTTCAAACTCGAGCGTTACAGTATCCCAAAGTGGGGTCCATTTTAAGACAAAAGTTGACCGAACCTAGGCAAATCGCATATCAAAGTGAAGCGCTCGAGCCCCTGAGCACGAATCCGACAACAAAAAGTTTCAAAAGTTTAATTAGAGAGCTACAGTAACCAAAACGCGTCGAAAACTGAAAACCATATGCTTGCTTCGGGCTTAATAACTCGCTTGTCTGACGTCGCTGAGTTGAGTTCGACGCATCGACGGGTAACCCTCGGACTCCTCTCGCGAACTATGACGCCGAAATAATAACAAGTTTTAAAAATTGCGCGCTACAGTATCCCAAAGTAAGGTCCGCGAAAAGTCAAAACTTCATCGAACCTAGTCGAATCGCATATCAAAATGAAGAGCTCGAGCTCCTGAGCAAGAATTCGTCAACAAAAAGTTTCAAAAGTTCAAGCAGAGGGCTACAGCAACCAAAACGCGATGAAAGTTGCAGATTTTGGTTTGGTATATCTTGGCGCTCGTTCATTGCAGAGCGGCGGTCTTGACATCGCTGAAGAGCTCACTGCAAGCCAACATCAAATCATGCTCACCATTAACCTGTAGTTTTGCGTTAGATTCCAGTGTCTTTTTTTAAATTCAGTCTGAAAAGATGATTTTCTTGGTGTAAAGAATTAAACCCGAGCGATACCAATGTTGCGTAGCAAGACCACTCCAAAAAGTGTGGTCGTGAGGAGAGTCAAGACGCTGCACGAAACCGGAAAGGGCCTTGCTACAATCTCAGTAAAAATTCAAAGCTCAAAACCACTCCGCTTTTTAAAAGAGACTTGTTTCGCTCGGGCTCAGCCGAGCGAACCATATCAAGAGCTCGGCGTGCGTGCGTGCGTATGTATGTACGTGGGTCACGTTCGCTTCGGGCTTAATAACTCGCTCGTCCGACGTCGTAGGGTGGAGTTTGAGACATCGTCGGGTAGCCTGCGGACTCCTTTCGCCATCTGAGTGTTCAAAACTGAAATAAGTTTTCAAACTCGCGCGCTACAGTATCCCAAGTGGGGTCCATTTTAAGACAAAAGTTGACCGAAGCTAGTCAAATCGCATATCAAAGTGAAGCGCTCGAGCTCCTGAGCACGAATCCGACAACAAAAAGTTTCAAAAGTTTAAACAGAGAGCTACAGTAACCAAAACGCGTCGGAAACTGGAAACGGCACGCTTGCTTCGTGTTTAATAACTCGCTTGTCTGACGTCGCTGGGTTGAGGTCGACACATAGACGGGTAGCCCCCGGACTACTCTCGCCATCTGAGTGTTCAAAACTGAAATAAGTTTTTAAACTCGCGCGCTACAGTATCCCAAAGTGGCGTCCGTTTTAGACAAAAGTTGACCGAAGCTAGCCAAATCGCGTATCAAAGTGAAGCGCCCGAGCTCCTGAGCACGAATCCGACAACAAAAAGTTTCAAAAGTGTAAACAGAGAGCTACAGTAACCAAAACGCGTCGAAAACTGGAAGCGACACGCTTGCTTCGGGCTTAATAACTCGCTTGTGTGACATCGCTGGGTTGAGTTCGACGCATCGACGGGTAGCCCTCGGAGTACTCTCGCGAACTGTGACGTCGAAATAATAACACGTTTTAAAAATTGCGCGCTACAGTATCCCGAAGTAATGTCCGCGAAAAGTCAAGACTTTATCGAACCTAGTCGAATCGCATATCAAAATGAAGCGCTCGACCTCCTGAGCAAGAATCCGACAACAAAAAGTTTCTAAAGGTCAATGAGAGGGCTACAGTAACCAAAACGCGATGAAAACTGCAGATTTTGGTTTGTTATATCTTGGCACTCGTGCGTTGCAGAGCGGCGGTCTTGACATCGCTGAAGAGCTCACTGCAAGCCAACATCAAATCATGTTCACAACTAACCTGTAGTTTGGCGTTAGATTCCAGTGTCTTTTTTTAAATTTAGTCTGAAAAGATGATTTTCTTGGTGTAAAGAATTAAACCCGAGCGATACCAATGTTGCGTAGCAAGACCACTCCAAAAAGTGTAGTCGCGAGGAGAGTCAATGACGCTGCACGAAACCGGAAAGGGCCTTGCTACAATCTCAGTAAAAATTCAAAGCTCAAAACCACTCCGCTTTTTTCGCCGCGCCTCAGCGCGGCGAGGTGTATATATACGGATGACAATGTGTGTCTGTGTGTGTGTGTGTGTGTCTGTCTGTCCGTCGCACAAAAGTAAGATATGTGGCATATGTGGTCAAGTAGAGTCAAGGTCGCTGAGCACGGATCCGATGTCCGTTTCTGTTGCTAATTTCGCATTTTCGAGATATTCGCAATTAAAATTCGAATATGTCGAAACTCGACTTTTTCGTCTGATGCGCTAGCCGCGAAATTTCTTCAGAAATGGAAGGAGCATGGACCGCGGATAATTTGTAACACAAAAGAAATTTTTTGCAAATGTGGAATTTAATAGAAATACGCGATTATTTGTCAAAATTGCATAAATTGATTAAAATACAACGTCATTTATTGACGAATGTGAATGCAGAAATGGAAAGATCGTATGCCAATAAGGATTTGTGACATAGTTTTGCAGTTTTTAAAAATTGCAATTTCGGGATATTTTCAATCAAAATATGGAATTGTCGAAAATCGACTTTTTCACCTGATGATATAGCGGCGAAATTTCTTCAGAAATGGAAAGCGTATAGACTGCGGATAATTTGTAACGCAAGAGAAATTTTTTGCAAAAGTGGAATTTAATAGAAATACGTGATTATTTTTCAAAATTCCATAAATCAACAAAATAGAACGTCGTTTTTTGATGAATTTGAACGCAGAAATGGTAAGTTCGTATGCCAATAAGAATTTGTGACATAGTTTTACAGTTTTAATAAATTCCAATTTCGAGATATTTAGAATTAAAATTTAAAAAAATGTCAAAATCGAGATTTTCGTATGATGGCCAGAGCAGCGGTACAAAAAAGAAACAATTAAAAAATTTTGTTTATTGATGAATGTTCACTCTTAAAAAGAAATGAGTACTCTGAACACAGGAATTCGCTCGCACCAAAGTTTTGTAATTTTTTTTTTTTGGTTTTGACTTTTTCACACATGTAGTAAAAATCATATAAACGGCGTCGTATCATACCGATAACATATAGCGAACGCGGCGATATCACTGAGCTTCAGATCAGCTGTACAGACAACCGTATCGTGGGGATAGCTGCACTTGGTATTAAGGTACACCTTCTCAAGACACTTTCTCCAGATGCGGCTACGACGTGTACAAAGTTCACTATACTGTTCACCAAAATCTGACAGACACAAAGTATAGATTGAACTTTTTACACACACAGCTTGTTAAAAGAGACTTGTTTCGCCCGGCCTCAGCCGGGCGAACCCCTACGAGAGCTCTTCGTCCGTTCGTTCGTTCGTTCGTCCGTCCGTTCGTGCGTCACGCTCTTAGATCTCAGCGTTGGAAAGTCGTAGGAAGGCGATCTTGGGCTTTATGGATAGCTCTCGACTCACTGGTACTGTCGCAGGAGACTTTGAAACTCAAAAGTTTGAATTTCGCCGCGCTACAGTAACCCGAAAGGTTCAAACTCAAAAACGGCTATTACTCGCTCGTCTTACGTCGTAGAGCGGCGTGCTCTAGGTCAACTGAAGGGTCTCGACGTGCGCTTTCGCTTGGCATTAAAACTTTTGTTAATTACGCAAACACGCAACACGAAAAGCGACATTCTCGCGTTTTTAACGCAGAAATCGCTCTAACTCGCTCAGCGTGCGTCGTACGGAGAACAATCTTCGGTTGGTTGGATAGCTCTCGACTCACTGATCATTTGTTCTTCTATTGGTCGAAACTCAAAAGTTTGAATTTTGGGAGCTACAGTAACCCAAAGGTTTAAAACGCAAAACTTATCTAACTCGCTCGTCTTTTGTCATAGAGAGACGATCTTGAGTTCGTTGAATAGGTTTCGGCACACTGATAATTCCGTTAAGAGAAGTCGGAATTCAAAAGTTTGAACTGCGCGCGCTACAGTAACCCGAAGGTCCAAAACGCAAAACGGCTCAAACACGATCGTCTTACGTCGTAGAGCGGCGTGCGATAGGTCAACTAAAAGGTCTCGACGTGCTCTTTTACTTGGCATAAAAATTTGGAATTACGCAAACACGCACCACGAAAAGCGACATTCTCGCGTTCTTAGCATAGAAATCGCTCTAACTCGCTCAGCGTGCGTCGTAGAGAGACGATCTTGAGTTGCTGGATAGGTCTTGACTCACTGATCATTTGTTTTTCGATTGGTCGAAACTCAAAAGTTTGAATATCGCGAGCTACAGTAACCCAAAAGTTCAAACAGCAAATGGGCCCTGACTCGCTCGTCTTACGTTGTAGAGCGGCATTCGTTCGACCGTTTGAAAGCTTACGTTGAGGCAGTTGTTGAACGGTCATTCCTAAAGAAATACTTTTGTTTTTTTAAACCCTTGTCTTACGAACAACTTTGTCTGCAAAAATAATTAATCCCGGGCGATCCCAATGTTGCCTTGCAACAACCGCTCAGAAATGCGTGTGTCTTGCTCAAAAAATTAATCCCGGGCGATCCCAATGTTGCCCTGCAAGAACCTCTCAGAAAGGAGCGTGTCAGAAGTAGCGCATGAATAGTGGACTCCGGGCGGGCGCGCGTCATATCGGAAAGGCTTCGAAATACTTTACAAAAGTATCCACTCTTTTACTCTTCCACTTTAAAACACTCACAAACCACTCTGTATTAATAAAACAACTCAACTTTTTTAAAACAGCTTGTTGTATTTTAATTGTAAATATCTCTAAATTGCAATTTTTCAAACTGTAAAACCATGTCACAAATTCTTACTGGCGTACGACCAATCCATTTGTGCATTCATATTCGTCAATAAATGACGTTCTATTTGTGTCAATTTATGGAATTTTGATAAATAATTGTGTATTTCTATTAAATTCCACATTTGCAAAAATTCCTTTGTGTTACAAATTATCCGCGGTCTATGCTTTTTCCATTTCTGAAGAAATTTCGCCGCTAGCTCATCAGGCGAAAAAGTCGATTTTCGACATTTTGGAATTTTAATTGCCAATATCTCGAAAATGCGAAATTAGCAACAGGAACGGACACTGGATCCGTACTCAGCGACCTTGACTCTACTTGACCACATATGTCACATATCTTATTTCGATGCGCGGACAGACAGACACACACACACCCCCACACACATTGTCATCCGTATTTATACACCTCGCCGCGCTGAGGCGCGGCGAAAAAAGTGGAGGGCAGGGGGTGGTGAGCAGTGCACAAAGTGCAGCGGGCCTTGCAATTGGAGTCAACTCTGCGACATAAAATTCTCAGTGTTGAAAACAACGAATAGCTCACTGACTCTCTTTGCCCGCCAGTTCGAAGCCGTTAGCAGCAGAGGCCCCACAGTCGGTGTTCCAGTTGCTTTCGTTCGTGTTGTATGGGTCCCTGATAGCCGCCAGCAGCTCGGACTTGTTGGCCTGAAGATGTCAAAGTGAATACAAGATGTCTCCAATCCTCCGATTGAACAGTAAACAGCAAGAATCTTGGTCGATTTGTATGTAAGCTGATTCTGTGGTTCTATGTATGTATGTGCCTGTGAGTTATTACGTCAACCATTTTCCGCAGTTGCTACACGTGAGGACTAGTGCTCGAATCCGCCGTCTACATTTAGTTCACACGAACTTATAAGCAACATAGCTGACCAGGAGGGGCACGCAGGTGAATCCGCCGCCAGCTTTGGCGCGAAACTCCATAGCTCTGCAGAGCTTGGCGTCGTCGCCTTGGCAAAGGTCGAAGCAGTGGGACAAGCCGAGCACCGCTTGTTCGTAACGCCGAATGTAGGCCTTGTAGCTGCAGCCCACCCCAAAGAATGACCAGCCGCCTGCGTGAAGAACACAGCACAACACAGGTGGCACAAAGGATATCATGGGGTCATTACGATTATGATATCATTACGATCAGTCATTACGATGGCGTCAGAGGCACGGTGTCGCTATGGCATGCTGTCGTTTAGTTATTGTGTCGCTTAGTTATTAGTTATCATCTCACGTGCCATTTATGAATGATTGGATACATTTGTCCAAAGCGGCCTGGGACCCTGAGGTTACTACGGGATGTCCGTAACGTCTGGAGGAGGGCCACTGTGCCAGTCTTCATTAACTTTTGGAATTTAGTCTAGTTGTGAAAAGATCCTCTGGTGTGCCAAATTTCTCAAGTTTGGTTAAGTGGATCAGGAGAAATATACATCATGATGGAGACTGTCCTCCCTTTTGCTGCCCTCCGCCACAGGTTACATATGTAATTCCAGGTAGTCTGGGGTAACATTTCGTTCACAAATGGGTAGGGCAGCTCACTTCGCAGCGCGTTCTTCTTCCGTTCGACCGTGTGCGTCGAGCTGCCATCGCCACAGTAGCCCGCGAACAGACCCAACTTCTCAGCTTCGTTCACCGCAATCGACTTCAGAGAGCATTCGCCTGTCCTCCAGTCTAAAGTGAGACTGCGGCACTCCTCCATCGCTGCGCATCTGGCCTTGCAGGCGAAGAGGCTCAAAGCGACCCCGCCCTCGCCCAGGGTGCCAGCGCTTCCAACGAAACAGCCCGGACGTGGCCCGCTCCACCCTGAACATGCACAGCACTGCCATCAAGCATCAAAAGAGCAAAAGTGTGTGTGTGCAGAGTATGAATCTGCAGCGATGGTGTCAACTAAAGCATGCAATCCGGCGTATGGACGACTAGCTGAAGGTTTATTTAGATGTCCTTGGAGGACAATTGTCGTCTTAGGCAATTTTAACCCAATTAAGTTGTCCGTCAAGACAAGACAATCTTAATTGTTCCTTGACCATTGGAAAGACAAGACAGTTTAAATATTTGATTTCAAAGACAAAGAAAAAGACAAAGACCATTAGCAAAATCCCGGGACAATGGCATGTCTGGCTGAATTTCAATTCCATACTCAGATTCAAAGCGCAAATTGAATTGCATACCAGCTGAAAGCACGGCAGCGATGCTGGGCGCAGCCGTCGTTGGAGGTTTTTGACACCTTTTCAGACAGATATCCTCGCGCCAGGACTTGGGTCCAGGTTCCTCAGATACGCAGAGTGAAAAGCAGAGTTTGTCGACGTCGTCGGGCGGTTCTACAAGGCGCCGAGCAATAAGCACGCTGCAAAACCACAAAATTGTAAAAATGTCACACTACTGTGCTACTTTGTGCCATACGTGTAGCCGGGGGGGGGGGGGGGCATTGGGGGGGGGGGGGGGTGAGCCCCCCCCCCTCCCTAGCTGGAGGTGGGCACCCCCCATACCCCCCCCCCCCCAGGTACACCCCTCCCCTACTTCCCAAAAGACCCCCCCCCCCCCCCCCTAGGATTTATTTTCGCCTGCGGCGCTAACAAGCTGTGTGTGTAAAAAGTTCAACCTATACTTTGTGTCTGTCAAATCTTGGTAAACAGTGCAGTGAATCTATACACATCATTAGTCGCACCTGCAGAAAGTGTCTTGAGAACATGTTCTATAATCCAAGTGCAGCTATCCCCGCGATACGGTTGTCTGTACGGCTGATCTGAAGCTCAGTGATATCGCCGCGTTCGCTATATGTTATCGGCATGATACGACGCCGTTTATCTGATGTTTCCTACCTGTGTGAAAACGTCACATCCAACAAAAAACTTGCCAAAAGTTTGGTGCGAGCGAATTCCTGTGTTCGGCGTACGCATTACTGTTTAGGAGTGCACATTCATCAATAAACAGCTGTTCTGGCCATCATACGAAAATGTCGATTTTGACATTTATTAAATTTTAATTCTAAATATCTCGAAATTGGAGTCTATTAAAACTGTAAAACTATGTCACAAATTTCTTTTGGCATACGGCCTTACCATTTCCGCGTTCAAATTCGTCAAAAAACGACGTTCTATTTTGTTGATTTATGGAATTTTGAGAAATAATCACGTATTTCTATTAAATTCCATATTTGCAAAAAATTTCTCTTGCGTTACAAATTATCCGCAGTTTATACTCTTTCCATTTCTGAAGAAATTTCGCCGCTATATCATCAGGTGAAAAAGTCGATTTTCGACATTTTCATATTTTGATTGAAAATATCTCGAAATTGCAATTTTTAAAAACCGCAAAACTATGTCACAAATTCTTATTGGCGTACGACATTTCCACTTCTGCATTCACATTCGTCAATAAATGACGTTGTATTTTAGTCAATTTACGCAATTTTGACAAATAATCGCGTATTTCCATTAAATTCCATATTTGCAAAAATTTCTTTTGTGTTACAAATTATATGCGGTCCATGCTCCTTCCATTTCAGAAGAAATTTCGCGGCTAGCTCATCAGACGAAAAAGTCGACTTTCGATAATTTCGAATTTTAATTGCAAATATCTTGAAAATGCGAAATTAGCAACAGAAACGGACATCGGATCCGTACTCAGCGACATCGACTCTACTTGACCACATATATCACTGACTTTACTTCGGTGCGACGGAAACACGCACACACACACACACACACACACACACAGACATTGTCATCCGTATATATACACCTCGCCGCGCTGAGGCGCGACGAAACAAGCTGTGTGTGCAAAAAGTTCAACCTATACATTGTGTCTGTCACATCTTGGTGAACAGTATAGTGAACTTATACACATCATTAGCCGCATCTGGAGAAATTAGCTTGAGAAAGTCTGCTATAAACCAAGTGCAGCTATTACCACGATACGGTTGTCTGTACAGCTGATCTAAGTGATCAGTGATATCGCCGCGTTCGCTATATGTTATCGGCATGATACGACGCCGTTGATCTAAAGTTTCTAGCTGTGTGAAATCCTCACATCCAACAAAAAAACTTGCCAAAGATGTAAACTTGCTAGCGTCTCAACGTCAACGCAACTATCAGAGCTTTGAGGCTCGGTAAATAACTTGGTCCACTTTTGGAGCAACTGGACGCAACTACGATGACGACTCAGCAACACAAACGGATGCCAACACTTTGCTGGGTGTCATCGACGCCATCGTGTGACAAGATGCCAATCGACGGGGTGATGGTGTGAGCGTAGGTATAGTCTTTAATGAAATTTGCTACCGGTAGCATTGGTCACAGAGATTTGAGGTTATGTAACAAATTTTGCTGACGTGGAGAAACCAGAAGGCGGTGCGCGATGGAGGTTTGGCTATTCGGCGTCAAAACGTAAATGACAAAACCAGAATAAAGCGCAGCAAAAAAGCAAAAGGGTCGCCGAGGATCGAACCTCGGTCGGCTCGCACGTTTTTGCGCGCCGATCCGGCGGCTTTCCCGCCTACGCCATGCTGTCGCATCACAGCGTTTCTCAAAACGGCGCTCTTATACTCTCAGTTGGCGTCTATTCAGCAGACTACGGTGCTATAGCATGTGATATGCCCCGTAAGGCGCCGTAACATAGCAAATAGAGATAATTTGTCGAAAAAATTCAAACTTCAAAC
>JASAMZ010004897.1:0-11795 GCA_030248115.1 Linhomoeus sp. GSCO2_2 | reverse complement strand
GAAGTTACGCGATATTTCCCGGTTAAAGATCCGCACAAGGTAAAAATAGTGCATTGGCGCAATGCGAGTTTTCCGATTTTAACTAATTTTTAACACGTGATAGAGCTCGAAAAATCAACGTAGTTGTCGCTACGATGCATGTTCTTCACGAGTTATGGCATGTCAAAGTTTGCGCTGTCTTATCCATCCCTATGAATTTTTTCCATGCTCGTAGGGCAAACTTTAGGCCATAACTCGTGAACGGTGCATCGTAGCGACATGCGGTAACTTGCGCTGGATGCGTCTTTTCGAGCTCTATCAAGTGTTGAAATTTCGTCAAAATCGGAAAACTCGCATTGCGCCGATGCGTATTTTACCTTGTGCGGATCTTTCCAACCGGAAAATCGCGCGTAACTTCCGAAATACGCAACGGATCTTCGCGCAACAAAGCTCGATCTTCATGAAATCGTCTGGGGAATCTGCTGATGTGTCGATCTCCGCTGTAGCTCTTCTCTAGCGGCCGTACCGAAGAACCGCACGGATGCCATTAGATCCGCACAGGTCCACCTGAAGAACAGCAGGTTAAGCGTATGCGCAAAGTTAGCATTGCGCAAGCGTATACGCATCCATCAGTACTCCCCAGCATGTCGGCCTCCAGCATACCCTTGCAGAAGGGCGACATGAGAGCCAGGATAAAACGGTTGACCTAGAAGAAGAATTCGGGGTAAATATTCGGGTGGCAATTCACCACATTAGAGTGAGTAGTTTCGTAAACCCACCAGTACCCTCAGCTCGCGTCCACTGGAATTAACGATGACGAAGTCGGCCAGTTCGCCAGACGAGCTGACTTCCGCCACGCGCTTTGCCAACTCGCCGGAAGCCGCGGAGGATCTGTCGGGAAAACTGAGCAGGCACTTGAGGTGTAGACTGCCGTCAGTCTCCAAGTAGCCGTCTGGGCCAGAGCTCAGCAGTTTTGTCTGTCTCAAGGCGTCGTGCAAGCCCTAAGTTACCCATTTCTTCCTCGAAGAGGAGTCGGGTGAAAAGAAATCATTCTTCCCAGCCAGCCAGTTTTTCACTCGTGTTTTCGTTCGACTTCTCGACATGGAACGAATAGGCGACATTTCTCCCGGAATAGCTTGACCGTTTACCCTTGACGTCCTTCTTCAAGCCAAGGAAGATCGAAGCATAGTCCACTTTCGCCGTTGTGCTACGGGGGGCGTTGTCGACGGTGATTCGGTGGTAGAGTAACTTCCCTGAATTAGCCGACATTGCCGAATACGTTTGGCATTCTGATCAGCCAGTGCAAGGCGACTAACTCGCTGTTTCCGCTCTCGCGAAGCAGATAGCACTCAGACTCCATTCTATCCCATAGTGGCAGTAAGGAAGGCCAAGACTCAGGAAATGTCTCTTGTATGCAGGGATCTCTGAAGAGACTGTGATACGCCCGTTCGCCGTTCTATGGTTGTGGGAAATTCACGTCAGCTACCACTTCTTAAACAAGCGAGAACAAATCCAATAGCAGCGAAAGCGACAGTTGTTTATGTGCCTCTGTGATTGCTTCGAGCTGCTGGACCGTAACTCGGTAGCTAAGCTACAACGGCGACGCGGCTGTCACGAGCCGGCACGACAATCCATAGCCTTGCGAGCTGCGCAGGAAAAGCAGAATTGCGAAATACGTCGTTGTTCGCAGTGGCCAGTGGGACAACGAGCAACCAAGTCAATCAACTAAGTGCATGCAAATCATCACTGTCTTTTCCCTCTACCTCTCAGGCCAAGGTGACACGCAGTATCGGCGTGGTGTTGGCCGTCTTCATCAGCACCACCTTCGCCCGCTCTTTCGGCCTCATCCTCGTGCGCAATCTCTTCAGTGGAAAGGTCTTTGGGAGGGTCTTCGCCTACGCCGAGATCCCATCGGCCCTCAGCAGCGGGGCCAATCTTCTGGTGTTCGTTGGAATGGTGGCAGAGTTCCGCAAGCTTCGAAAGGGTCATACTGCGACGAGGAAGATAGGGGGACACCCTCCCGACTCTTCTTCCCCCGAGGCACACGAGGATGAGGCCGAAAGAGCGGGCGAAGGTGGTGCTGATGAAGACGGCCAACACCACGCCGATACTGCGTGTCACCTTGGCCTGAATGAAGAGAGAGATAGCAGCTTCGTATATGTCTATGTGTTGATTCCTCGCCCAGCATAGGTATACGTTCAATCTAGCAGTCTACACTTCGTCTAGCATTGTATGTAGTAAAACACTTCTTCGTCACTTCTCCGACCTGGAACGAGCGGTCGACGTCTTCTTCATTGGTGCCCTTCCTTTTCTCCCACCATATTCTTCCTTCCAAGACAACAAACATGACGACGTAGAGCAACACAACCGCACTGTTCATGATCAGTATTTTGCTCTGGTGAAAACGCTTGAAGGGTGGGAACAAGCTGGGAAACTGTCGGCAGACTGTGGTGGGACCTTGGTACTCCTTGCTGCCAATCCACACGATTGAGGTGTGCCCCAGGGCGTCCGCCCAGCTGGCACAGAGCAAGGCTACCTGAGGCCTGTTACGCGGAAGGAAACTATGTAGATGTCGTAGACCAATCGGCGACCCCGACCTATCGGCGACCTTCTTACTACGAGAAGACGACTAATCGGCGACCGCGTTATCGTACCTACTAACTACGGTCGCCGATAGGTCGAGGTCGCCGATAGGTCTGTTACATAGATACTGTAGACAGGGCATGACTGCGAGTTCCGCGAAGCAGGCGCCAAGTAGGCGTTGCGCAGCGTCGTTCGGTAGGCGACTGGTGCGCAGACGGCCAGCAGGCGGTCGAGGGCCACGGCCAGACTCAGACTGGACACGGCGCGATTGGTGAAGATGGTGGCTAGAAGGGCTCCCCCGCAACAGATCTTGAACGCCAGACTTCCCGGTTGCTGCAGGTGAAGGAGAAGGACGAGGAGGAGACGAAGGAGGAAGGCGGCGCCCAGAAGAGCGTCGGCGACCGCCAAATTCGACAGTAGGTACCTGAAGGCCCGTCTTACAACACCGCTGAAGTCTTCACGGCATTGTGACAAAGACTGTGACAACAACGCAAAGTCACGAGACAATCCAGGTGTTGTGAGAGGGGCACCAGGTCTTCTGATGGAGCTTCTTGTGGCCCGCGACCACTGCGACGATGGTGGCGTTGGCAGCGACAATCAGAAGCCCAGGCAGAGTCATCAGCGCGTCTGGGAGGAGCGGTCGCTGCACCGCCGCCACTGCAGTGCCATTTTGCGCCGAAGAAGCATTCATACTCTACTGTTCTTACAACTTTACGTCACTTTGCCTTGCTAAGACAAACAGCGGCCTAGTCAGGCAAGCCTTTGTGCTAAGAAGCCAGAGAGTGTCCTCCAACTTCCGATAGCGAATGAAAAGCCGTCAAAAAAGGCTTTCCAATCACCCTGCGAGATTGAGAGGGCGTTGGCGATCTCCAAGCAAGCAGCTGAAACTTCTGATTGTGCGCCCCAATACTGCAGCCGCCTTCATTCCGACCAGACATAGTGCCGAGTTAATTGGATCTGCCAATTGAGATTGCCCTCTACTTCATCAGTCTTTCTCAGGACAGCTCAGGGTGCTGGACTCTAGACTTGACTTGTGGAACTTCTAAATGCGTCTGTGTGTAGAGCGTCGGTCACGCGCACACAGCAGGCGGGAGACGGTACGGTTCATGGCAGCGTCAAACTGCATTTCGACAGAGAAATCCAGAGGGGGAGGGCAGTTCATCGAGGCGCCAACTTTCCTTTGCATTTCTCTCTTCGGACTTAGAGTAAGCAACGTGTAAGAAAAGAAGAAAGACGGAAGCGCAGAAGCTACCGACGCGGCTGAACCCGCGGCGGTTTCTCTCCCACTCATCAGTCAAAAGACAGCCCACCAACAAACCATCTGCCATCATTAACTCTGCCACACACGTGTGTATCATGGATCGCTCTGCGTCCTGACTACTGCACCTAGCGCTGCAGCACCTTTACCCGTCTCTAAGCCGGTAGTCGATGACAGGCTTCTCAAAGTGAAACGATTTGGCCTTGTAGTCAACGGTAGGGCTTCCACAAAGTGAACAGATCAAATCTAAATGCAAGATTTACCAGAGTTGTTTGAAATGATGTTTTGTCTAACCTTTCAAACTGAACGAAATGTATTGTGGGACGTGGTGAAAGACAACGTTACAGTTCGAATGGAAGCGAAAGTAGCGTCGAAGAGCTAGTTCGACTTCGTCTACAGGATTCCGGTGGAGTTCTGCTGCGCGCCTTGTGGGTGCGGGAAATACTTTTTCCGTTTGTTTCCACTTACGCTTTGCATGAAACACATTATCTCCATCCTAGCCCCTATTGGGTCGGAGCTCGGAGTACCGCAGGGGCTCCTGCACGTTTCCCTTGTTTCTGTTCGTCACATACATGCATATTGTACCTTTGTTTGCAATGTTTGGTACATACTGTACATGGGTACCCCTCCTGGCCAATCTTTGCAAGTTCCACATGAGTAATCCATACTTTTTAGCTTCAACCATCACACAACAACGTTCTTTCTCAATTTCTCATAATGCCTTATTGGGACTTGAACTAGCAAGAGGCCTTCCTTTTATCTCAGCGAGGTCCTCCATTGCCATTTTCATGCGAAGATACACCGCCTCGACTTGTTCCTCTTTGTGTGGGCCATCTAGCCGGCCGGCGTTGATTAACAGTGATGTTGCGATGGCGTGGGCCGCCTGATTGGCAACTCGATGTCGCTCATCGTCGTCGTCGTCGTCGTCGTCGTCGTCGTCGTCGTCGTCGTCGTCGTCGTCGTCGTCGTCGTCGTCGTCGTCGTCGTCGTCGTCGTCGTCGTCGTCGTCGTCGTCGTCGTCGTCGTCGTCGTCGTCGTCGTCGTCGTCGTCGTCGTCGTCGTCGTCGTCGTCGTCGTCGTCGTCGTCGTCGTCGTCGTCGTCGTCGTCGTCGTCGTCGTCGTCGTCGTCGTCGTCGTCGTCGTCGTCGTCGCGTCGTCGTCGTCGTCGTCGTCGTCGTCGTCGTCGTCGTCGTCGTCGTCGTCGTCGTCGTCGTCGTCGTCGTCGTCGTCGTCGTCGTCGTCGTCGTCGTCGTCGTCGTCGTCGTCGTCGTCGTCGTCGTCGTCGTCGTCGTCGTCGTCGTCGTCGTCGTCGTCGTCGTCGTCGTCGTCGTCGTCGTCGTCGTCGTCGTCGTCGTCGTCGTCGTCGTCGTCGTCGTCGTCGTCGTCGTCGTCGTCGTCGTCGTCGTCGTCGTCGTCGTCGTCGTCGTCGTCGTCGTCGTCGTCGTCGTCGTCGTCGTCGTCGTCGTCGTCGTCGTCGTCGTCGTCGTCGTCGTCGTCGCCGTCATACCACTGCAATGGGCAGTTGAGCATCAAACGCCGTAAGCACGTCTTCAAATGAGAACGGACACTTCATATTGCCTAGCTTATCTTTCAACGTGCTGTAATAGTAATCGAGTAGACTCCTGGTTTCTCTTCGTCGTGTTCGACCGTCCAAACAGAAAACCAGCATCCGGCCTGCAGCACTTTACACTCTTGACTCCCCCACAGCGCTAGCCACAATAGGTAGGTACTGTATGTAGGCTCGGTTAAATACTACGTAACGTACCTATATCCTCAGTCATATTCCCGGCGTGACTCAATTGCCAGTCAATGATTGCCAACAGGTTGTCACCTGGCAGTCCTGTCGTTTCGTCCTGCGAAGCAGTCACTGTGCATCCAAAGGGAATGTACAGATATACATATAGTCACTACAATATACCGTGCAGTGCACGTACTAAGTAGTTACATCGGAACACGGTATCATGGGTGCTAAACCGCTGAATGCTCCACGTTGATGTGCCAACCTTCTCATAAAACAAGTTGTTATGCCACAGATCCCCATGCACCAACACTTGGGGAAAGTGAAAGGTCTCGCCGAATTTGGAGATGACGTCGTGCCAAAGCTGGCCGCAGAAAGCGAACTCCACCTATTTAGAAGAGGAAGAAAATCCAACAAGCTGTTTTAAAAAAGTTGAGTTGTTTTATTAATACAGAGTGGTTTGTGAGTATTTGAAAGTGGAAGAGTAAAAGAGTGGATACTTTTGTAAAGTATTTCGAAGCCTTTCCGATATGACGCGCGCCCGCCCGGAGTCCACTATTCATGCGCTACTTCTGACACGCTGCTTTCTGAGCGGTTCTTGCAGGGCAACATTGGGATCGCCCGGGATTAATTTTTTGAGCAAGACACACGCATTTCTGAGCGGTTGTTGCAAGGCAACATTGGGATCGCCCGGGATTAATTTTTCTAGCAGACAAAGTTGTTTGTAAGACAAGGGTTTAAAAAAACAAAAGTATTTCTTTAGGAATGGCCGTTCAACAACTGCCTCAACGTAAGCCTTCAAACGGTCGAACGAATGCCGCTCTACAACGTAAGACAAGCGAGTTAGAGAAGTTTTGCGTTTTGAACTTTTGGGTTACTGTAGCTCCCGAAATTCAAACTTTTGAGTTTCGACCAATAGAAGAACAAATGATCAGTGAGTCAAGAGCTATCCAGCAACTCAAGATCGTCTCTCTACGACGCACGCTGAGCGAGTTAGAGCGATTTCTACCCTAAAAGCACGAGAATGTCGCTTTTCGTGGTGCGTGTTTGCGTAATTAACAAAATTTTCACGCCAAGTGAAAGAGCACGTCGAGACCTTTTAGTTGACCTATAGCACGCCGCTCTACGACGTAAGACGAGCGTGTTAGAGCCGTTTTGCGTTTTGGACCTTCGTGTTACTGTAGCGCGCGCAATTCAAACTTTTGAATTTCGACTTCTCTTAACGGAATTATCAGTGCGCCGAAACCTATTCAACGAACTCAAGATCGTCTCTCTATGACGGAAGACGAGGGAGTTAGATACGTTTTGCGTTTTAAACCTTTGGGTTACTGTAGCTCCCGGAATTCAAACTTTTGAGTTTCGACCAATAGAAGAACAAATGATCAGTGAGTCGAGAGCTATCCAACCAACCCAAGATCGTCTCCGTACGACGCACGCTGAGCGAGTTAGAGCGATTTTTGCGTTAAAAACGCGATAATGTCGCTTTTCGTGTTGCGTGTTTGCGTAATTAAGAAAACTTTTAATGCCAAACGAAAGAGCACGTCGAGACCTTTTAGTTGACCTATCGCACGCCGCTCTAACACGTAAGACGAGCGAGTTACAGTTGTTTTCCGTTTTTACGTTCGCGTTACTGTAACGCGCGCAATTCAAACTTTTGAATTTCGAAGTCTCTTAGCGACATTACCAGTGAGTCGAGACCTTTCCGTAGAGCCCAAGATCTCCTTCCTACAACTTACCAACGCCGAGATCTGAGTGCGTGACTAACGGACGGACGCACGCACGCACGCACGATAAGCTCTCGTAGGGGTTCGCCCGGCTGAGGCCGGGCGAAAAAATGAGCAATTCATTTGACTGGTGCGGCATGAAACAAATTCACGCTGTCAAGAAGCTCTTTTGAAAACAGGTCCGGCCGTGACGCCTTCAGTTCCTTCCTAATCGCCGCATATCCGCTAGTGTACCAATCCCATTGCTGAAATACAGGAATGCTACAACATGAGAATTTTGGCGCACTTCTGTAATACAGTAGTCCTCTACTTACCTCTTTTGTCGTAACACATGGTATTTTCGATTGCCAAATTTCCGGAGGACCCATCTTCAGAAAATACGAGTGAAGAGAGGCGATTTCTTCAATGAAGCTTCGCATCTGGAAAGAATCGATAGTGAGAGCAAATTGTTAGCAATGCAACCTTTTGTCAGCATTGCAGGTCGGTTCTAATATTGTACTCAATCAGTACTATACCTGTGTTAGAGTTAGTCCGTCTGCAAAGTTTGGCATGATCCCTCTTTCGCAGAGATCTTCCATAACTAACAATCCCTCATGATTGGCTGCCATCTGAAGGCAAACATCTAGAAACTATAGTGGGCACAATATATACATATACAAAATGGTTTGTATATTTTTTTGTATATTTTTATTGTATATATACATATACATATACAATATACAAAAGTTTTAGAATATACATATACATATACAAAACAAGGCCGATATACAAACTTTGTATATTGTATATTTATACCGTATTTGGTTACTGTAGTGGGTCAAGATTTCTTCAAATTTTGCCCTATTCGATATTCAGCTCACGAGTTTAGCTAAACATAAGCTAATCTGTACTATAAAACTTAGCGTAATTACCAAAATTTGGGCAGAAATGATGTGCTAATGCACTCTTTCAGTTGGAGATCTGCACACTTCTAAGAAAATCTTACTTGGAAGCACTAAGATTACGGTATAGGAAAATATACAATATACAAAATATATACAAAGCTAAATCTTGTAATATATACAATATACAATATACAAAGTTATTGGATTGTATATATAATATACATACACAATATACAAAAAAAATTCGAAATATTGCCCACTGTACTAGAAACCCATGGAGCTAACGTTGCTTAACATTCACCAAGCTAGTACGTAGTGCGCATTTCCTGAAACGGAGCACTGTAACCCATCCGCAGACCGCACAACCACCTTTCAGTAACTGACCTTGCATTTTCTGGTAGTAACTCATCCACTCACCACCAACTGACGACACCCATTCGGGCAGCGACCGTGTTGGTTGCCCACATGACTCATTCGCCCATCCACTATACAAACCCTTCACGAACCAACTCACTTCGCTATACTCCCCTTGCAGCATACTCTACTATGTACCTCTCTGCCGAAGTGGATCTTCGGGACCTTGAATTTTGTCTCGCTATCTTGCCCTAGTATACTGTAAACGGCCATTTCAATCTTGTGAATATCCGGCACCCATCTGTCCATGTTCTGCAGCAGCTGACGCTTGCTGTCTTCGTTGCCAGTCGCGAAGTGCTCTATGTTGGACTTGAATTCCGCTTTAGTCGGCACCTAATGAGAGATTTGCAGTTACAACGCTGCCGTAAAGTACAAAGTACTACAATTGTTGTAATTTCGTCCCTCAAACCTTCACTATCACCACAGAAGGAAGTCCATCTTTCACTTCAGCCCACTCGAGATTCACTCTGAAAACGTTTGACAAGTAGCCACTTCCCGTGCCGATCTTCTCGACAGCGAAGTGTTTTAGTTCCGTGGAAGGACTTCCTAGTTTCTCTATCAGCCACCGAATCGCGATCTGCGTTCCGGGCAATTGGCTGTCTATGATGGACATTTTGCGCGTCCGCAGGGTTATGTATTGTACCTTCGTGCATGTACCCACTGCGGCGCAGTGTTATGGCGTTTCGCCGCACTGTTGGTTTTGAACGTGCGTCTTGCGGGAGCGACAGAGAGTTCTATGCACAAACACCGCCATCACACAGACACAGTGGAACTAGACTGACAGTTAGTACCGACGGCTAGTAACGCACGGCCACGGCGTCTGGCTAGCAAACGTAACTTCTCGGCTTTCAAATTATCACGGCTTTTAAATTCGAAATCATACGATTCATGGGCGCACAGTTACTTGCTAGATGAATTCACAAGTGGCGCTCACACGCGGTTGTACACCGCACTACGCCACACCTTTGACTTCCATACATATGTATCCCAGTGGCTTTGCTTTGCAGAAGCCTCTAATCAAGACGGATGGCAGCTTGGGTGGTGGGGTTGGGTGTGGTGGATGGGTAGTAGGTATGCGCTACTTCTGAGACTTCGAGAGTGAGCGCATTGCCGTTGTCACCCTCGTATATTTTACTAGTCTTTTCAATGTTTTGCTCCCCTGGGGGAGGGGCCGATCCCGCCAGTAGTGCCATAGCGGGCCAACCCGTGGCAAGCGAGGAGCAAGCTCCTTCCTCTCGCCCTGTTCCAAAAATCAGCAATCTCAAAAGTGTTCAATAGAACACATATCAGAGATTAAGCTGATAAGAACAGATTTTTTCTTTATTCGTACAGCACATGGCGCGACGAGGACAGATCTGGCGACATGTATAGGCGGCACGAGAGTAACATGAAGGTACGTAGGACACCACACTGAATAACAACACAAAAACAGTACTCGTCCAGTAGAAGAGAAGAAGGAGACACAGGAGTAGTAGGCACGACAACCAATGTACGGCACAAGATCATGTAATCAATGCAGGTAGTCCAAATCAGAGAGTCCGACGTCAGGAAGAGTCCCATAGTGGAAGAGTCGTAGAGCGGGTAGTCCAAAGTCAGGTAGTACAGCAGTGAGGAGAAGCTGGAATAGTCACTGTTGAGCGGCGGTCGTATGCGAGCGGGTGATCACCGGGGAGAAGGCCGTCGCCGCCACCGAGCCAGGAGGAACGTTCTCCGAGGTGGCGGCGCCGTCGTCAATGACCAAGGGACCGCCGGGGCTGTAGGCGCCCTCCATGTCGGCGTCCTGGGTGGTGGTGACCGCCGGGGTGGCAGGGGTCGCAGCGGGGGGCGGACTGGCTCCTCCCCCTCCCCTTCCATCGCGTCGCTGCAAGAAGCCCATGGTGGCCAAGAGGCGCACCATGGCCCGGGCGCCGGCCGGCGTGATGTGGAGGCCGTCCGCCTCCATGAAGAGGGCATCGGACGGTTGCTCCAACTGGAGTGCCGCGTACAAGTCGGCCAGCTCCACCCCCTCCGGCCGCTTCCACTCCCGAAGCTCCTTGTTGACGGCCGTGACCGCCTCCAAGAAGTCCGGCAGGGGAGGCAGCGTGAGGAGGACCACCCGGCCAGCGAACGCCAGGTTCCGTCGCAGCGTGTCGACCAGCTGGAAGAGCCGGCCGACCAGTCCCTGGGGAGCGCTCTGGACTATGTCGACCGTGCCCGCACAGATGACCACGGTCTTGGTGTGGCCCCAGTTGAGGGGCTCGGCCATCTGGCGGGTCAGCAGCATCGATCGCAGCTGGGCGACCGTGCTGCCGCTGCAGGCGTTGACCTGGCAGCCGACCAGGCCATTTCGGTAAACCCTCCTCAGCTGGCTGTCGCCCATCATGACGACGGGCGCCCCCACCACCAGCTTGGAGGGATGGGTGATGGGGGGCAGCAGGGAGAAGGGCTTGACCCTGGTGGCTGCAGGAGGAGGCTGTGAGGAAGGCGGCTGCTGGGCCCGGAGGGTGGTGAAGGCCTGGTGGAGAGGGCCGTAGACCTCCACCAGGTGGCCCTCCAGGGTGGCCTTCAGGGCCTTGATGTGCGCCGCCTCCTGGTACCTCTCAGCGTTGGCCAGTTTTTTGAGCAGGCTGCTGACGCAGTGGCTGGCGGTGGCCTGCCCAGAGACGTCGGACTCTGAAGAAGAAGGTGAGAAGAAGTGTTCATTTGCCGTAGTTGTACCTATCCCCAAGAATGTGACGCCAGTAAATGTTTTTGGAGTGGTCGATGGTTTCGGAGACCATGTAACGGACCATCCTCTTGGCGTATTTGCGGGAGATACCCAGGGCCCTGATAGATGAGGTGTTAGCAGGGTCCCATGAGCCTAATGCTCCCATGATGACGGCGCCCAAGTGGACGTCATAGCCCTCAGCCTCCAACGCTTCTGCCTCAAGCCTGTATTTGTCAATTTTCTGACGGCGGGCAGCTGAAAACGCATCGAGGCCGTTGTCAAATGGGCAGGCGACGTCGACTATGGCAGCCGTTTTGCGCGCGTGGTCAAAGAGGACCAGGTCGGGGCGGACTTGGCGGCCAGCAACCCCAAGAACCTGGTCGACGCGCACTTCACGGTCGGCCGCCCTGGAGGAGCGCCACCGCATGCCCTCTCGGAGACGCTGGAGAATGGCATTGTGGCGGTGACGGATTCCTGAAGCGAGGCGGGCGTGCAGTGGCAAAGCACATGCGCTATGGTCTCCTGTTCA
>JASAMZ010004896.1:0-11592 GCA_030248115.1 Linhomoeus sp. GSCO2_2 | reverse complement strand
CACGGCCGAGGACCTAGCCAGACTTCTCTGCATGTGCGAGCCTGAATTCAGAAGGAGGAACACGGCAATTCTACTCAAGCACTACCACAGTTGTTTGGAGGCGGCATTTGCCAAAGTCGACGACGGTCTCCAATGCCCCATCACACATGAGCAAGTGGTGGAGGCCTACAGGTCAGCAGTTTCAAACACAGTTCGTCTGAAGAACTGTTACAGTACTTCTCTAATGTGTTGAACCAGTGGCGACCAATTCGCGCAACACACGTGACCCACTGTGAATCGGGAAGAGTTGGGACTTGAAAAAAGTTTCACAATTCGGATAGTATCCCTTTGTCCTAACTTTTCATGTCCGAATAGGGAATCCTACACATGGTGACCAATAGAAACTTAGACTAGTTCAGTTAACTGAAACTGAACCGGGACTGGCTGTGACACCATAACTGAACTGAAACTAACAGTTTAATTTCAGTTATTTGATGCCAATACCGAATTTTGCGACTAAAGTAGTCGTTTTGCAGACATTTACAGGTTCAAATCATTATAGAGGCTAGCCCAAGTGCTCAATTCGGATACCGCGTGCGCAATGAGTGTTTGTAAGAGTTTTCAGCAGTGATATATACGGATTGCCGTGGTGATGTTGAGCGAGTCCCACCCAAGGGTCTATGTACCGAACGAAGGTTCAAATGCACCCTTTTCACAGGCGTCTCTTCAAGTACGGCGTCATAGCCATTCTAATAGCGCCGGTGAAGGAGGAGCCTTCTGAAGTCTACCAGAGGTTCCTGCACATCAGCAAGTGCCTGCTGGAGGACCAATTCGCCTACGAAGACGGAGAGACGCTGCCCTGGTGATTCGACACGAAATATCGATCGGATTCTGATTTGTGCAATGGTTGCGATCTGCGCAGTGCCAGTGCTTTTCAAATGGCAGTATTATCAACGTTCGGGTCGATTTTCGTTGACCCAAAGCTACCAGCGCGCCTGGAGTGACAGTAGCTGAAGCTTGTCGCTCTAGCACGCGACACGAACGATTTCGAGCCACTCTGGTGTAGACTTTCTAAAATCTCGTGTACAAAGTGAAAATTTCTGATGTCACTTCTTGAAAGAGCACTTCGAGACCTTTCAAATCACGTGTCGATTGTCGCTCTTCGACGCAGGACGAGAGAGTTAGAGCCGTTTTACGTTTTTTGGACCTTTGGGTTACTGTAACTGGCGAAATGCAAGTTTTAGAGTCTCGACGAAATGGAAGAATGATCAGCGAGTCGAGACCTATCGTTTGAGCCCAAGATCGTCTCTCTACGACTTTCCAACGCCGAGATCCGAGAGCGTTACGCACCTACGGACGAACGCACGCACGCCGAGCTCTCGTAGACTGTCGCCAGGCTGAGGCCATGCTACTAAATGCACGTTATTCCTTCGCCAAAAATTCACAAATCGATCACCATTAACGGCCGATTGAAATGCGTGCCGAACGAGAAACAATTGCCGCCGCCGCCGATAATCAACAATCGATCACTGTTGCCGGCACAAATCGCCTGTTGATTAGCCAATATAAGTGTAGAACCGTCTTCCGTCTTCGAAGCTACCGTATACCTTCGAATAACCGCTCCATTTTCCAAATTTTGCACGAAAATCCCAGAAAAAGTGACAAAAACCAGAAAATTTTCTTTCCACAATAGGCATTGGTGCCCGAAAAGTGGCAATGGGTAACCCGCTGGGCTACCGTAGTCCTCAGACGCGAGTTTTGGCGCCAAATTCAAACGAATTTTGTGAGGATTCGGCACAATTCCACAATTATCTCCAATTAGGCCCCCAGTGACATAAACGCAGCTTCTCTCGGGGTCGAAAGTGCAGCAATGCGAGTGGATGGGAGTGGATAAATTAATAGAATCGATTAGTTTTAGTGCCAAATAGTCATAATCCAACTGCAAAATCTGCACGGCGCTTGACACCTGCGAAATACGCAAATAAAGGTATGTAAAAATTAATTAAACACCCAATAGATGCGCGAATTTCTTTCTGTTTATAGCAAACCGGAGTTTCGATCTACCGTACATTGAATGCACCGTTACTTCTCTAATAAGTTGCTACATACAGTAACTGCAATAGTACTACCGTGCAGTATACCTTATGTGTACATTACACAGAAATTCTTATGGTACACTAGCATTGGAGGGGGGGGGGGCTTACTACAAGTATACGATATTATGGGCTTATTCTAATAAGTTCGTATAGTATATACGGTAGTTCATTTTGATACAAATTTCACATCATTTTCGCCAATTTTACCTCCCCATTCTCGTCTATTCCACCAGAAACGCAAATCATTTTGTCGCCTATAGCACAGGCGGCCATTCTAAATCGCGGGCGCCAAAACCCATTTTGAATTTTCAAATTTCGCGCCAAAACGCCAATTTGGGAAATCTTTCCGATCCCTCTGCAAGCCGCCGGGAAAAATTCCAACAAAATAGTGGATTTTTGAGCGTTTTTGGGCGATTTTCGGCCGCCGAAAAACAGCAATTTTCCAGGCGAAACTTCCACTAAATTCGCGTAAATTCGAGCGAAATCGTCACTAGACGCGCAATTTTCGCTTCGGATCACGGTAGTGTCGATTTTTGAAAAATCGCCGCAAATATCGGAATCGAATGAGAAAATATCGATCTCCTTTGAGTAGGCGTGAGTTTTTTGCTCGATCCCACCAATTGAGACGACTACGGGAAAACCTGGAAAATACAAATTGCGATCCATAATTTTTAACAACAGTTACAATTGCAAGTTGACAAATTTGCCACAAATGTGCAAAATGTGGAAAAATTCACTGTCTTGGAATAAATTGTAGTAAGCAGGCAAAATGCCGCGCTCTAGGCAACTTTTTTTTACACATTTTCTCCAATATGGGATGAATAAATTGATTTATAGTGTATTTAATCCTATTTACACTCAATACACGCACCATTTATCGTCGTCCGGCAGGAATTGTGCCCATAGCGGGCGCCAATTTCTACGTCGGGCGCAAAAATTGAGCGCTGGTCGCAATCTAAAAATACCGTGAATACTCTAATAAGCCCCCACCCCTCAATACTCCCCCTCCCCTAGAGGGAGATTGAGCAAATAAGCCTCCCCCCCCCCCCTGGGGCTTTACTACACAATTTTCCAAAAATAATAATCCCCCGCCTTTAATCATATTTTGCGAAGTTTCGCACTTTTCCCCAAGTACTAGAGTATTAGAGGCTTATTATTAGGGTATTTACGGCCACGACAACAATTTTTTGTTCTAGTAGACAATATTTTCCATAATAATAAAAAACTCACTTTTCGCATTTAACAAAATTTCGCACTTTCCTTCATTCTACAACAATTTTTCAATGGAAAACCCCACCTTTTGCACTTTGCGACATATTTTCGCACTTTTCCCCAATAAACGCCGCACTTAATCCACCCAAATGGCCATCGGTGGACGCGCACGAAATACCGTAATGTGCGCACTTCAAATAGAACATCTCGAATTCGTCGAAAGGCTCCAATTTTGAAATTTGCTCGCGTTTTTTTGGGGGAAGCACTCTTTGGTAGAAATGATTCATGTCGCGAACGCAGACTGTGGCGAATCCCTAAAAAAATTGTGGAATTTTTCCAATTTTTGACCTTTCAAAAATTACTGAATTACTCCAATGGGCCTTGTTTCTAACTACCTCTAGGGGGGGGGGGGGGGGGCCTTATTAGAGGGGGGGGGGGGGGCTTATTCGAGGGGGGGGGGGGGGGGGCGCTTATTAGCTCGACCCCTCAGGAGCGCCAAAATTTCACCAAAATTATCCGTTGTTGACACATTTTGCACAGATTTCAATTTTGATCAGAATACCTGCAATTAGTAGTAGTGCTGTCATATGTAGCCGAAACTTGTGTTAGGAATGGTCACAGAGCGCGTGTGCTAGTGCTAGTGCTGCTGGTACTAACAAAAGGGGGGCGCTTATTGGAGGGGGGGGCGCTTATTTTTTTCGCCGCCCCCCAGGGCGGCGAGTATATATACGGACGCTCTTGTCTGTTCGTGACTTCGTGTGTCTGTGTTTCTGTGTTTCTGTCCGTGTGTCCGTGTCACAAAACTAGACACGACGGTTAGTGCCACCCATTGGAGTCGAATGCGCTGAGTAACGCGCCGTTGTCCGTTTCTGTTGGTAATTTCGCTATTTCGAGATATTTACAATTAAAATATGAAAATGTCAAAAATGACACTTTTATTTACAAGTCGTATCGGCAAAGTTTTTGCTGAAATGGAAAGGGCATAAGACGCGATGAATTTGTGACATAGTTTCGGATTTTGGAATTCACGAAATTAGGGATATTTTCAAGGTTTTTGTCAAAATTCCCAAATTTCGACAATTTCAAACAGCTTAACTTTCAAAACTTCTTTGCACCGATGTATCGAGCATAGTCTGCCAAGTATTTAGCAAATAGTTTCAGCGAATATAATTAACGTAATTAGGTATATTTTCAAGGTTTTTGTCGAAATTCCCAAATTTCGACAATTTCAAACAGCTTAAATTTCAAAACTTCTTTTCACGGATGTGTCGATCATAGTCTGCCAAGTATTTATTAAATAGTTTCTGGTTTTATAATTAACGAAATTAGGCATATTTTCAAGGGTTTTGTCAAAATTCCCAAATTTCGACAAATTCAAACAGCTTAAATTTCAAAACTTCTTTGCACGGATGTATCGAGCATAGTCTGCCAAGTATTTAGCAAATAGTTTCAGCGAGTATAATTAACGTAATTAGGTATATTTTCAAGGTTTTTGTCAAAATTCCCAAATTTCGACAATTTCAAACAGCTTAAATTTCAAAATTTCTTTTCACGGATGTGTCGAGCATAGTCTGCCAAGTATTTATCAAATAGTTTCAGGTTTTATAATTAACGAAATTAGGCATATTTTCAAGGGTTTTGTCAAAATTCCCAAATTTCGACAAATTCAAACAGCTTAAATTTCAAAACTTCTCTGCACGGATGTATCGAGGATAGTCTACCAAGTATTTATCAAATAGTTTAAGATTTGATAATTAACGAAATTAGGGATATTTTTAAGGGTTTTGTCAAAATTTCCAAATTTCGACAAATTCAAACAGCTTAAATTTCAAACTTCTTTGCACGGATGTATCGAGCATAGTCAGCCAAGTATTTAGCAAATAGTTTCAGATTTTCTAATTAGCGAAATTAGGTGCATAGTCTGCCCACTATTTAGCGAGTAGTTCTATATTTTATAATTAACGAATTTAGGGATATTTTCAAGGTTTTTCTCAAAATTGCCAAATTTCGACAATTTTAAACAACTTAAACTTCTAAATATCTTTGCGTGGATGAATCGGCCGTAGTATGTCAAGTAATTATACAGCAGTTTTAGATTTTAGAATTCAGGAAATTAGGTATATTTTCAAGGTTTTTTTCAAACATGGCAGATTTCGGCAATTTCAAATGGCTAAAGCTTAGCAATATTTTTCCATGGATGTGTCCGGCAACGTATGGTTTTTCGCCGCCCCCCCAGGGCGGCGAGTATATATGTCGTAGCTGGAAGTGCAATCCAGACGTAAGTGCAATTTTCGCTGGAAAATGGCCGATTGCACTTACATCGGTTGGAAGTGCAATCGCGCAGCGCGCGGCGTCCCCCCCGCCTCCCGCCGCTTGTGTGGTGGACGCGAAAGCCCCCCCCCCCCCCCCGCGTTCGGCCGACCACCCGACACCCCCGCCCCCCTCCCTAGCCAGCGTTGCCCTCAAAGAAAGAAGCCGCTGATCATCGCATCACATCATCTGTTGAGTCAGCACGCACTGTCCATTGAGACGTTGCAGCGTTAGAGTCTTTGCCGGTCGCTTGTCACTTGCCTATGCCATTCACTGTGCTAAACTGAGCGGCAAACGGTCACTATGCCTAAGTCTCGTGTGCCAGCCAACGAGGAGGAATGCTTGTTGTGGAAGCAGGTGTTTAGGTTCTCGCGGTCATGCCGACGGTACTGACCCGTCATGGTGTTACCGTCTGCGGCGAAATTCAGACGCCATTCCTGCGAGAACAACTTTGCAAAGTGAAAGGAAAAGAGGCCGCCTTCAATGTACCCTACAAAAGTATCACCATAGTGCAGGCCTCGAGAGCTAAGACATCGTACGCCGCGAATAGTACAGTGGGCAAAGTCTCTTTGTGCAAATGTCGCACGAAATGCGCTGATGAGGAGGTTTTCTTGTGTGTAGCGGCTTACTCCTATTGCTGATCGCTTGTGATTGTTATTCATGAGAGCCTAGACTGATAGCGTAATGGGCGAGATTTCACGCCTGTGGTTGCACCCATTCCAGAGAATGCGCATGAGATGGCGGGAAAGGGGGGGGGGGGGTGGGCTCGGGTGGTCGGCGCAGCGCGCGGGGGGGGGGGAGCTTTCGCGTCCACCGCACAAGCGGCGGGAGGCGGGGGGCGCGCGCAGCGCGATTGCACTTCCAACCGATGTAAGTGCAATCGGCCACTTTCCAGCGAAAATTGCACTTACGTCTGGATTGCACTTCCAGCTACGACATATATACGGACGCTCTTGTCTGTTCGTTCCTCCGTGGGTGTGTGTGTGTGTCCGGAACAACTAGACACGACGGTTAGTGCCACCCGATGGAGTCGAATGCGCTGAGTAACGTGTCGATGTCCGTTTCTGTTGCTAATTTCGCTATTTCGAGATATTTATAATTAAAATATGAAAATGTCAAAAATGACACTTTTATTTACAAGTCGTATCGAGAAAGTTTTTGCTGAAATGGAAAGGGCATAAGACGCGATGAATTTGTGACATAGTTTCGGATTTTGGAATTCACGAAATTAGGGATATTTTCAAGGTTTTTTTTTAAATTCCCAAATTTCGACAATTTCAAACAGCTTAAATTTCAAAACTTCTTTGCACGGATGTATCGAGCATAGTCTGCCAAGTATTTAGCAAATAGTTTCAGCGAATATAATTAACGAAATTAGGGATATTTTCAAGGTTTTTGTCAAAATTCCCAAATTTCGACAATTTCAAACAGCTTAAATTTCAAAATTTCTTTTCACGGATGTGTCGAGCATAGTCTGCCAAGTATTTATCAAATAGTTTCAGATTTTATAATTATCGAAATTAGGGATATTTTTAAGGGTTTTGTCAAAATTCCCAAATTACGACAATTTCAAACAGCTTAAATTTCAAAACTTCTTTGCACGGATGTATCGAGCATAGTCTGGCAAGTATTTAGCAAATAGTTTCAGCGAATATAATTAACGAAATTTAGGATATTTTTAAGGATGTTGTTAAAATCCCCAAATTTCGACAATTTCAAACAGCTCAAATTTCAAAATTTCTTTACATAGTTGTGTCGGGCATAGGCTGCCAAGTATTTAGCAACTCGTTCTAGATTTTATAATTAACGAAGTTTGGGATATTTTCACGGTTTTTGTCAAAATTCCCAAATTACGACAATTTCAAAGAGCTTAAATTTCACAATGTCTTTGCGTTGATGCATTGAGCATAGTCTGTCAAGTATTTAGCAAATAGTTTCTGATTTTATAATTTACGAAATTTGGGATATTTTTTGTTAAAATCCTTATATTTCGACAATTTCAAATAGCTTAAATTTCAAATTGTCTTTGCATGGTTGTATAGGGCATAATCTGCCAAGTATTTAGCAAATAGTTCTAGATTTTAGAATCAAAGAATTTAGGTATATCTTCAAGGTTTTTTCGCTCGGCCTCAGCCGAGCGAACCCTATCAAGAGCTCGGCGTGCGTGCGTGCGTACGTACGTACGTACGTGCGTGCGTGCGTGCGTACGTCACGCTCGCTTCGGGCTTAATAACTCGCTCGTCCGACGTCGTAGGGTGGAGTTTGAGACATCGGCGAGTAGCCCGCGGACTCCTCTCGCCGTCTGAGTGGTCGAAACCAAAGTAAGTTTTCAAACTCGTGCGCTACAGTATCCCAAAGTAGGGTCCATTTTAAGACAAAAGTTGACCGAACCTAGTCAAATTGCATATCAAAATGAAGCGCTCGAGCTCCTGAGCAAGAATCCGACAACCAAAAGTTTCAAAAGTTTAAACAGAGAGCTACAGTAACCAAAACGCGTCGAAAACTGGAAACTACACCCTTGCTTCGGGCTTAATAACTCGCTTGTCTGACGTCGCTGAGTGAGTTCGACACATCGACGGGTAGCCTTGGGACTACTCTCGCCATCTGAGTGTTCAAAACTTAAATAAGTTTTCAAACTCGCGCGCTACAGTATCCCTGTTTGCTGTGCGCGATAGGTAGCAGCTAGAGCCGCGAGACCGCTTTTGGTGCTCCTTCCCAGATGTCCTCTATCGAATGAGCCATGAACGGAGAAAATCGGTTGAGACACAAAAAAGTTATCTTGGTGGAACTTCGACAACAAAAAGTTTCAAAAGTTTAACTAGAGAGCTACAGTATCCAAAACGCGTCGAAAACTAGAAACGACACGCTTGCTTCGGGCTTAGTAACTCTCTTGTCTGACGTCGCTGAGTTGAGTTCGACACATCGACGAGTAGCCCTCGGACTTCTCTCACGAACTGTGACTTCGACATAATAGCAAGTTTTAAAGATTACGCGCTACAGTATCCCAAAGTGAGGTCCGCGAAAAGTCAAAGCTTCATCGAACCTAGTGTAATCGCATATCAAAATGAAGCGCTCGACCTCCTGAGCACGAATCCGACAACAAAAAGTTTCCAAAGTTTAAACAGAGGGCTACAGTAACCAAAACGCGATGAAAACTGCAGGTTTTGGTTTGTTATAATCTTGGCACTCGTGTGTTGCGGAGCGGCGGTCTTGACATCGCTGAAGAGCTCACTGCAAGCCGACATCAAATCAAGCTCACAATTAACCTTAGTTTTGCGTTAGATTCCAGTGTCTTTTTTTTAAATTCAGTCTGAAAAGATGATTTTGTTAGTGTAAAGAATTAAACCCGAGCGATACCAATGTTGCGTAGCAAGACCACTCCAAAAAGTGTAGTCGCGAGGAGAGTCAAAGGCGCTGCACGAAACCGGAAAAGGCCTTCCTTCAATCTCAGTAAAACTTCAAAGCTCAAAACCACTCCGCTTTTTGGCACTCCGCCGCTTGAAAAGCGAAGGAGTGCTATAGGAGCGGTAAAGCCTACAGTTAGCATGTTCGGGGCTGGCGCTCGCTACCAAGCACCTAGGGAGCCAAATTTTTTTTAAAAGATAGCTTATGACGACGCGCAGCGTGCTCGGGGGGTGAAAAAATTTCGGCGGTGGAAGAATTTTGCGAAAATTCAAAAATTCAAATTTTTACTAAGTAAAAAAAAATCACCCCAGAACTTTCGCAATAGTGGGCCGAATTTGATGATTTTTGGGTATGTTGTAGGCCTTTGGGTCCTCTAGGCGGCATCGCTGGAACGGGCTCCCTAGGTGGTCCGACGCGGGAGTACGGTAGCAAATTCAAAATTTTAAATTTTTTTCCGACCTTTAAAAAATCGTAACTCGGGCTTGCGACGGTGGATCCTCGCCAATTTAATTTCTGACCTGGACACTTATATTACCTTTCATTTGAGACCAAAACCGCCGAGATCGGTCTCGCCGTTCGGGAGATCTGCGGTGGCAAAAGTCCCGGGTCCCGAGCGGAAAATTCGGATTTTCGACTTTGAATGGATTTTTGGGCCGGAAAGCGTGCTTTTAGCGGTAAATTGACCATTGCATCGTGTTCAGCGTCAAAAGTTGGTCTAGACGAAGTGTCTTGACCATTTTGAGGTACCGCATCCTAGCCGCGCCGAATTTTTGAATCCCGGGGTCAAATTTTCGAAATTGTGTTTTCACTTGTTTCGGGGGTCTCCGACGACGCTGAACACGAATGCGGTGTTTGTTTTGCGATTTTGGACGCCTTTACCCTGCTTTCGGCACCCGGCCGGCCAAAATTGGGTCCTGGGGTCGAATTTTCAAAATTGCGTTGACAGTTGTGTCTGGGCTCTCTGACGCCGCAGAACGCAAATCCGTCGTTTGTTTGGCGATTTGCGGTGTATTTAGCCTGATTTTGGCCGAATACTTACGCTCTGTAATTCGCGAAATTCCAAAAATACCGTCGGCCATTGATTTTGCTGCGCCTACAGTACGCCGTCCATATAAGACGCGCTGAGAAAGGCGTCTACGCACGCGACTACTGCCGCCGACGCCGTCCACCCCAGCTGGGGATCCCCCGCTGTGTAGCGTAGATAAGGCTCGCCTGTACAATTGGGGCGCCGCTGGCATTCTACATTGTTAGTGGCTAGCTATAGACAGCGGTCAGTACAGCCTGCGCTCATCGTCGTCAGTACAGCCTGCTCCAACGCGTCACTTGAGCCACATCGGCCTCTAAGTGTATGGCATTTGCTCAGGCCTACCCCGGTCTATGGACCCTAGTTCTACACAGAAATAATTGGGACCAAACAAATTTAACGGGAATGCAAGACTTGTTTGTTGGAGTTTCTTTGCCCCCGTCTGCTAAAACAATCACGCGGAGTGCCTATCTGACACTCAATGAGTGTCACGTATCACTTGTTAGCACTCCGACTTGAAAAGGCGGAGTGCTATAGTCGGGGACCAGATTTCATAATCCGTTTTTCATCGATAACTTTCGCGTGGTTGATCCGATTTGGAAACGGTTTTTTTAATCGATAGCTCTCGAGGGATAGTAGGTGTGCAAGCACATTCATTTTTTTCGCGTAGTGGAAAAATTTTGAGAAAAATTTGAAAAACTGAAAAACGGCGTTTTTTGAACTACGGAAAAGTTTACCGCTCCATAACTGTCGCAATACTTGGTCGATTTTGGTGATTTTTGGATATGTTATAGTTCTCGAGAATACCTACCTTGGAAAAGAAATCTCAGCTTCCCAGGTGGTTCCGCGCGGAAGTTATGGCCAAAAGAAAAAAAAATTTTTTTGAAATTTCTGTGTAAAAAATCGAGTTGTGAGATTCCAGTGTACAATCGCTCCCAAAGCCCCAATGCCCAAAGCGTCTATCGATTTGCTTTCATTTGACACCAAAATCGCCGGAATCGACCGTTTAAATTAAAAGTTGTGCTGTTCCAATTGGTGGCGATTTTGACCGATTTCGGCACTTTTCGACTTCGGGCTGCTGTAACGCTCGAATGCGACTCTTAATGGCTGAATGGGGTGCGCCACGTGATTCCCCGTCGAAAAGTGATACGGAACCGATTTTCAAAAATAGTTTTGCTTTTCGTTGACTTTGGGCTGTTGTAACGCTCGAATACCCCTTAGGCTAAATGGTGGTGGGTTTTTTTTTTTTTTGGCCGGGTTCAAAATTTGAAGTACGTCTCTGTTGATAGAATCGCAGTTGGAGTCGATTTCGGTGCTTTCGAGGGCGCTGATTCCGAATGCGGCACTCGTTTTGCGATGCGGACCAGGATTTGCGGATTTTCGTCGTCAATTGGGGCAGCCATGTTTTGTCGAAACCCTAAGCGTGAGGATTTTTCGGTGCAATATCCAATTTCGAGTGTTCTGCGCTGTAGACGAAGTCGCCATTGGTTCTGCGCTTCAGACAGACGTAGTCGGCACTGGTGTAAGCATGGCACCATTAGGGATGCCATGCATATCTAAGATTCC